>JARBWK010000006.1:39875838-40082023 GCA_030556195.1 Anolis apletophallus
CCTTGTTCTTCTCTCCTGCAGGTCGCTCCTTTCCAGAGGGGGCGCGATGTCAGCGCCCGCTGACCCTGTTGTTGCCCTAACGGGTCAAGCCTCGCGCGCCATCAGATAAGAACAGCATCTGGCGGACTTTTGAACTGGAAACGCCCTTGAAGTGCCAGGCTCCTTTTCCTGAACTTTGATATGGGAGAGCCGGATGGTCATCCCTGAGGAAGGAGGGGCACAGCAGGGGGCGGGGCCAGGGAGGGCTTTTTGAAGAGAACTCGCGCGGGAAAACTTTAGTCTATCTTTGCCTACTTTGGATTAAGGACCTATTAAACCTCTTTCCTTCAACCACGCTTGGAGTGAGTTTGATTTACTAGACCCCCCTTGCCGAAGCTTACACTTTAATTGTCCAAAGGCCCTCCCAGCCACTGCAGATACCTGGACCTCCAGGTTCAACGCTGAGTCCAAGAGGACCCCCAAACTGAAAGCCTGTGTCTTCAGGGGGAGTGTGACCACATCCACACAGGCTGGATCCCTATTCCCTGGTCTGCCTTATGACTATGAGTACCTCTGTTTTGTCTGGATTAAGTTTCAGCTTGTTTTCCCTCACCTGGTCCATTACTGATGACAGACACTGGTTTAGGATCAGGGTACTTCCTTGGCTTTAGGTGGAAAGGAATAGTAAAGTTGGGTGTCATCTGCATATAGGTGGCACTGAATTTCAAAACCCTGGATGACCTCTCCCAGTGGTTTCATGTATATGTTAAACAGCATGGGAGAGAGCACACAACTCTGAGGAATCCCACAGATCAATGGCCAGAGGTTCAACAGGAGTCTCCCAGCACCACCTTCTGGGTACAGCCCTCCAGGAAAGACCGGAGCCACTGTAAAACAGTGCCTCCTAATCCCATCCCAACGAGATGACCCAGGAGTATACCATGGTTAATGGTATCGAAAGCTGCTGAGAGATCCAGAAGATCCAACAGGGGCACACTCCCCCTGTCTAGCTCTTTGCATAAGTCATCCACCAAGGTGACCACAGCTGTCTCTGTTCCACAGCCAGGCCTGAAACCAGATTGAAATACATCTAGATAATCCGTATCATCCAGAAATCCAATTACAATGATGCTTCACATCACAGGGTTTTATCTGCATGTACTACAATGATGCAGTACTGATTTAATTTTACTGCTGGGTTTTTATAGTCACTGATTTGTCACATTTTCAGGTATTTCAGCTTGGAAGTCCCTGATCAGACTCAGAAGTGGAGTTGGACGATCAAAAGACAACCTGGCAAAATGGCACTACCTAGGAGAATACTCCACCTTGTGCTATTGTGGAGCAGAACAAACAACTTGGCATCTGTATGCTTGCCCACAATGCCCTGCCTCAGGAACAGAGGAAGAACTGTTTAAAGCTACAGACAATGCAATCACTGTTGCCTGTTTTTGGTCTAAAACTATGTAGCTGCTTGTAATCCCTTTATTTTATCATTTTAAATGTATTTATTTATGCTTTTGACACAAAATAAATAAATATATTTAAGCTACAATAATGTGATATGGGGTGAGGTCCATGGGAATGACACTATGATTTTCTGCACTGGGTGACACCAATCCTAGTGAGGCCACTGCAACCCAGTCATTAACTACGTGTAATCATAGCTTTCAGTTAGGGGAAGGACAAGGCTCCCACATTTGAGTTCTGAGACCTCCCCCTTTGAACATCAAGCAGGAAATAGAGCACTCTCTGAGGCTAAAATACAACTATGCCAATTACACCTTTCTCCAGGCAACTGTGCAAAGCAGTGGATCAAGAGGTCACACCGTAGCTTTTGAAATAAAAAAAATTAATGGATACTACTCCTCAGTTACCTGAGTTTAGCTAGTATTGCCCCACCTGACATCTGCCAGGAAGTAGCAGCCAATAATGAAATGACTAAGGTAGTGGCATCACCAGCCCATTCCTGGTCGGTTATCAGCCAGCATGCCAATGCCTTAAATCAAGAAATAGTTTTATAAGATCTACAGAGATACTTGTAGGAACACCTCAACAAGCAATAGTCCAAAAGTGGCAGGCTAAAACCCAGAACCTCAAGCCATGGCTGATACCAAATGAGAGACTCCCTTCTGGGCACACAGAAGACTGGGCAACTTAGAAGGTGCTGAACAGGCTATGCTCTAGCACCACGAGATACAGAGTGAACTTTAACAAATGGGGCTACAAAGTAGAGTCTATGGCATGTGAGTGTGGAGAAGAGCAAACCAGATACCACCTATTACAATGCAGTCTGAGCCCTGCCACATACACAATGTAGGACCTCCTTACAGCAACACCATAAGCACTCCAAGTGACTAGGTACTGGTCAAAGTACATTTAATATAATGCCAAGTTTTTAAACTTCGTAGATTTTTAAAATTATAACTGTACCCTTGGTTCACTTCTGATACAATCAATAAATAAACCTCTAAAAATACACAAGCACTATTGCTCTGAACAGATATAGGCTAGCACAATGGCATAAAAAGATTCCAATCTCAAAGTATAGTGTGACCTCTCTTATCCATGGAAGATCAATATCCACATACTCAGACTCCAAAAGATATTCCCCTCAGAGGTGTTTGTCATCCAGTACTATTCTATGATATACAAATATAGTCAAAATATAAGGCTAATTACTGCCTGTGGTTTCAGTTATCCATGGAAGATCTTGAAACACATTACTTGCAGATACGGGAATCACATTGTATTTCTATGGGAGCTGAGCAGTCCCCAGAGTTAATGCACATTTTGGAATCTCCAGCAATTAGCTAAGCCTGGACACATCATTTGTTCAATTAAAACTCTAATGAAGGGAGTGATTAGAAGATTTAGTTTACCATATCAGCATCTTTATAGAGGCACACATAGGAGACCAGTTGATGGGCTAAATTAATGTTATCCCAAGAAGCCAAGATTTGCAGTATATATATTTGCATTTCATTTTCTCCTTATCCCCCTGAGTAATCTGTCCCCATTTACAAATATAGGGAGCAGGTTTATAGGTGATGAAACCACGTGCTGTAAATAAACATGATATTCTTCAAGTTTCATTGTTATTTGTTTGTATCGTCTATTCTAGAGGCAACTCTTGGCACTATTTCCAAATGCCAAAGAATCAAATGATTTCACTTTTCTTCACACATTTTTAAATACACCGTAATGTCCTGAAAATGTCTGTGCTGAAAGCACACTTGGTTCATTTCAGATATTTAATTAAAATAAATGCTGAATAAAATAGAAGAAAACTTTCGATTTCACTAAAAAAAGAAGAGTGTGAGGAGCAACAAACCAAGTGCTGAGGTGTTCCTGCAAAGTGCTTTGAAGCTATTTACATCCATTAATGATTTTTCATACCAGAATTAAATAATAATAAGCAATTAAAGATGAAGATTGGACATCATTCTATTGTCTTTGGCTTTTCTGAGAAATGCATTTTGCCATTTGGAAATATGTGGAATAGCTTTACTTGTAATATTTTCTCTAGCCTATCTCCAAGTATGTGGCTGCTGCTTTAAGGATACAGAATATGGAAAAATAAAATCCTTGTATAAATAATTATAACAAGGAATATACCTTAGATACTAATGTTACAGGGGTTTTTTTCTCATATGAAATTCCTGGTTAGTTGAGATTCTCCAAAACCAGGATCTGAGCATCATCTAACACAGTGTTTCTCAACCTGGGAGGTCAGGACCCCTGGGAAGTCACGAGGGAGTTTCAGAGAGATCACCAAAGACTATCAGAAAACATCTATTTCTGATGGTCTTAAGGACCCCTTTGGCAGAGAAGGCTGAAGATCTTTCTACCTGCCCTTCTCTTCCTTTTTGGAAACAAACAGCGAATCTTCCCACCAAAAGCCCTCCTCCACTGTGATTGGCCATCCTCTCACCCAAAGAGAGGGCTGTTTCTGAGGGGAAGGGAGAGCAGGAGTGCTTGGCGCATGGCAGCGTGGTGTACATGTGAGGGCAAGGGAGAGCGTATGAGGCTGGAAGCAGATTTGTGCCAGCAAGTCCCTTTAAGGCGTGAGGGTTCTGTGTGGGAAGTTTGGTTCAATTCTATCATTGTTGGGGTTCAGAATGCTCTTTGATTGTAGGTGAACTATAAATCCCAGCAACTACAACTCCCAAATATCAAAGTCTATTTTCCCCAAACTCCACAAGTGTTCACATTTGGGCATATTGAGTATTTGTGCCAAGTTTGGTCTGGATCTATTATTGTTTGAGTCCACAGCACTCTCTGGATGTAGGTGAACTGCAACTCCCAAACTCAAGGTCAAATCCTTCCAGGATTTTTTGTTGGTCATGGGAGTTCTGTGTGCCAAGTTTGGTTAAGTTCCATCATTTGTGGAGTTCAGAATGCTCTTTGATTGTAGGTGAACTATAAATTCCAGCAACTACAACTCACAAATGACGAAATCAACCCCCAACCCCACCACTATTCAAATTTGGGCATATTGGGTATTTGTGCCAAATTTGCTAAAATGAAAATATATCCTTCATATCAGATATTTACATTATTTATTTATTTATTTATTTTATTATTTCGGCTTCTATGCCGCCGACTCCCGGGGGCTCGCGGCGGCTCACAGTAGCCACAAGGCACAGCAAAATACATACAATTAAATGCATACAGTTAAAAGCAGTAAAAAACAGCAAAATTAAAAACAGGGCAATTAAAACAGTAGTACAACATATCGTCTAACAAGGTGAGTGCACAGATGGCGGCATATGGACAGGACCTACCCATCGAAGGCCTGCTTAAAAAGATGGGTTTTACAGGCCCGTCTAAATGGGAGCAGGTCCTTAATGGCCCGTGTTTCGGCCGGGAGGGCATTCCACAGCGTAGGTGCTATGACAGAGAACGCCCTCCGGCGAGTTGATGTCAGCCTAGCAAGTTTCACTGAGGGCACCTCTAGAAGGTTGGCGTCCTCAGACCGTAGTGATCTCAAAGGGCAATATGGGGCGAGACGTTCCCTTAGATACACTGGCCCCAGGCCGTGCAAGGCCTTGAAGATAAGAACCAACACTTTGAAGGCGATCCGGTGCTCAATTGGCAGCCAGTGCAGATCCAATATGGGTGTTATGTGGCAACCTGCTGGCGAGCCAGACAGGAGCCGGGCGGCAGTGTTCTGCACCAGCTTGAGCCTCCGGGTCGCCGACAGAGGAAGGCCAACGTAAAGTGCGTTGCAGTAATCTAGCCTCGAGATGACTGTGGCTTGGATCACCGTGGCCAGGTCGTTCCGGGAAAGATAGGGGGCCAGCCTCCTTGCCTGTCTCAGATGAAAGAACGCACTCTTGCTGACCGCAGAGACCTGAGCCTCCATGGTCAGCTGGGAGTCCAAATGGACCCCCAGGCTCTTGATGGAAGACGATGGGCATAACGCCGCACCGTCCAGGGTCGGAAGCTGGACATCCCCACCACCTGGGCGACCTAGCCACAAGATTTCCGTCTTCGCCAGATTCACCCTCAACCTACTGGCTCGCAGCCATCCAGTAACGGCTTCGAGGCAGAGCTGGAAATTATCTGGGACAGATCCAGGCCTGCCCTCCATCCTCAGAATGAGCTGGGTGTCATCAGCGTACTGGTGACACTCTAGCCCATAACTCCGCACCAGCTGTGCAAGCGGCTGCATGTAGATGTTAAATAACAAAGGAGAAAGGATGGCCCCATGATTCATAACAGTAGCAAAATTACAGTTAAGAAGTAGCAATGAAAATAATGTCACCACAACATGAAGAACTGTATTAAAGGGTATTAGGAAGATTGAGAAACACTGATCTAACACCAATAGTTATGGTAGTCAATTGCTGTAACAAATAAAGTAACTTCCATGTTCTGTAATTGTCTTAACTAAACTTTCATGGAGCATTTGCTAAATGGAATTTTCCAGGACTTCAGAATTGTTAGCAATCGATGTCTATGCTTTCCTGAATTGCCAGGAGCGAACATGTTGCCAGGAGCTATTTATACATATTTTAATATTTCCAAATTTGAGGTCATTGGTATGGCTGTGTTTTGTTGAGGGTGATTCTTCTCACTACTTCAGACTCAGGCACCAAGATTGTGAAAGTATTTTTTATTCAGAAATGGAGAAAGAAAAATGTATCATCTTTGCATTTTACATATTCCTTTGGCATGCTTGATGCACCATTAGTCTGATTCACTAAGCAATTTGTACATTATAAGAAAACATGCCCTTCCTGAACTGAAAGGATACATCCTGAAATTAAAGCAGAAATCTCATAAATCCTTACATTTTGAAAACTGGCTGGAGGATATGTTAGAGCTTAGTATTAAGAAGAAACACATAATAAGAAGATTCCTTGTGCTACTGATTCATCATTCTGATATCATTTTTATTGAGCTTTACATCCTACTTATTTATTTATTTATTTATTGTTCATTTTTATATACCGCTCCTCCCTGCAGGCTCGGGGCAGTTTACATAAAACAACAGATTAAAATGCAGATAAAACACTTTGTTAGATATAACACGACATAACTTTTTTTCCCCAGAGAGAGTTGCAGAAGGTCTATGAGCCCTGACATTGATTTGCAGAAGGTGATGCTCAGGTGCAACCCAGGTATGATCAGTGCTGCTAAGATAGCTCTTTTTAATTGCTTGAACTTCAGAGATGGAAACATTTAATTATCAAGAATAGGACAATAGGCATTTTGCATGGAGCTGATGGAGGATGAGGAGTAAGGTGATTTTGTGTCTTTTGAGCTACAGATGTGTTTTTGTATGTTTAGTATTATGTCCTCTGCTGAGAGCTTTATGCCAGTAGTGGGTCTAAGGAGAGAAGCTTCTGCTGAGAGGTAGTGAAATACTGACTCAACTAGAGGTCAGAGCTAGTAGCTATTAGCCTTATACAGCTGTTTCCCATTCCCTAGAGCACCATGGGCAGGAGTTTGACTAACAGAATTAGGACAACAGGCAGTTTCCATGGTGGGGTGGGAGAGGGTTGCCCTACCAACTGAGCATGAAAGGTGTACTATGAGGTGTTGTGTTTTCCAGGCTACATGACTGTGTTCTAGCAACATTTTCTCCTGATTTTTCACCTGCACTTGTGGCTGGCATCTTCAAGACTCCAACCATGAAAGCCTTCAACAATACAAAGGTATGCTATGTTTGTGTGTTTGCCTCAGAATGAGAGGAGCTATACAGGCAGCAAGAACAGGTTGGCTGCTAGAAGAGAAGATGCAACACTTGAGATCCACACATCCATACGCAAATCCTTCAGGAAGAATGAAGCCTTTTTGGTTTACTGGTCACTGTTAGCTCTGACAGTGATTGGAGCTGCAGACCAACAGTTTTCAGTAGCCTGCATAGCAGAGTGTAGTAGCTTCAAAGGCTACCACTTAATGGTAGCCACCACATCCCAGCAGGAGGAGCAAGCAGAAACCAGCACTTTAGGGCAGGCTTCTGAAGGGTTAAATCCCTTGCCTGACTTATTCCCAGGTGGGTGTTCTCTTTGCCCACCATCTTCATCCTTATTCCCAAGAGGCTCTAACCTCCCTGCGGGAGTGTGGGGCCAGCAGGCTAATCAGAGCAGGCTGTGTGGTGAGCTCTGAATGGCCAGAGGGGGTGGGCCCATCAGAAGCATAATAATAAAACTTATGTATGCTTCCCTAAGGTCCGCTCACTGAGTATATATTACCCAGCAGTAATGCACCTTCCTCAGCTGCCTTCAAGTTTTGGCAGCCTCACATTGGTCCTGGAGCCAAGCATCAGGCAGCCTGATGCTTGGTCCCAGCACCAATGTGAGGCTGCCAACCCTATTTACTGCTGTTACCAATAAACCCAGTTGTAGCCTTGTTATCCCCAAAAATTTCTGGTGTGTTGCTCTTTGTTTTTCAAGGATTTTATTGTCACATGGGCAATTTCACAGAAAGTAAATTCAATTGCACAGGTTTGCCAGTTTAGCAGAGAAACTGGCTATCCGTCAGCAACACTTGTGATTTTAGCATAAAATATTCTTAAGTTCACAGTCTTGTTGCTGGAGGCAACGAATTGCTTGATGGTGCTATTTTGAACTCATCATGTGACTAGATTTGTGAACCATGAACTGGAACTGAACTAAATACTTTGGATCTGTCTGATAGTAGTTACTTATACTGTTATTTATTTATTTATTTATTCACAGTACATATATTCCACCCTTCTCGCGCCAAAGGGGACTCAGGGTGGATCACAGAACACATATGTGGCAAACATTCAATGCCAATGATACAATGACAAGATAGACAACCGATAGAGGCTTATTTAGCCTTTTTCTCATCATTCGGCATCTTTTGGAGGCTGTGCTCAGTTCCAACCACAGGGGGATGCATTCGCTCCATCTCCTTGCCAAAGAGCTTTCTTTGTTCATAAACTTTTCTACAAAACGCTGTGCCTAAAATACCTCTCTGCTTAATGCAGTTCCTATTCATCCACTCGCATTGCTGTTTTTGATCCGCTAGATGGGCAGGTTCATCTGTAAGGACGATACCCAGGGGATGCCCGAACGCTTTGATGTTTTTACCATCCTTGTGGGAGACTTCTCTCATGTCCCTGCATGGGGAGCTGGAGCTGACAGAGGGATCTCCCTCATGCTCCCCCTGGATTCAAACCTGCAACCTGTTGATCTTCCGTCCTGCCAGCACAGGGGTTTAACCCACTGTGCCACCGGGGGCCAATTATACACTTAAAAGGATAGATAACACAAACAGAGAATCTCAACAGCCAAGGAGACCACCTATCAGATCGGAAGACGCCAGGGGCTTGACCCGAAAACAATTATCGGAGTGCTTATACCATTTTTGGCAGGTACCCAGTCTCTGTCAAAAAAAACCAGGGTGATTTAGAGGACCTTTCTCACTCTACACAATAAAGATCATGCACAGTGTGAAAATGGGAACATATCATGTGAAGTAAGAATGGACTCCACATCACTTGTGACAATGTAGGATTAAGTGGCATTATTTCTAGTTTGTGCATCAAATGTTGTTTTAGCCACTTCAAAACTCTATATATTTGTCATGAGTTTACTGGATGCAACACTATCTTACAAAGCCTCTTGCTTTCCCAAGATTTACCCATATCTAAATCCACAATTTGTACTTGGAATGCCTCTCCATTGGCGCCCCCTTGTCACGGGGGAGAGGCTTGTGTATCCTAATGAAGTTGTGAGCTATGCTGGCGGTGGCATAATAGTCACTGGTAGAGCCTCCCATGCCAGACAGGTCACAACCGAAGGGTCCGACAAAGAGCATCAATGGGCAGGATCGGCTCTCTAGCCTTCTGGCAACCATCCTAGGAGAAGGAAAACTCTAAATTCAAACTCAGGGAGATGGTGATTGTCTAACCCTGTAAGGTCAACCGTCTAGAGAAGGAAACTCAAATCAAACCTACAACCTGGCATCCACCCCAGAGTTCTTAAGGAACTCAAGTGTGAAATTGCTGAAATTCTAGCCAAAATATATAACCTTTCTCTAAGATCAGGCACTGTACCCGAGGACTGGAGGGAGGCAAATGTAACTCCGATCTTCAAGAAAGGATCAAGGGGTGATCCAGGAAATTATAGGCCAGTTAGTCTAACCTCAGTTCCAGGCAAAGTGATGGAAACCATTATTAAAGAAAAAATTACTAAGCACATAGAAGAACAGGCATTGCTGAAGGAAAATCAACATGGTTTCTGCAAAGGCAAATCATGTCTTACTAACTTGTTAGAATTCTTTGAGGGTGTAAATAAACACATAGATAAAGGGGACCCAATTGATATTGTTTACCTTGACTTTCAAAAGGCTTTTGACAAAGTCCCTCACCAAAGGCTCCTAAATAAGCTCTTCAGCCATGGAATCAGGGGACAGGTCTTGTCCTGGATTGGAACCTGGCTAAACTGTAGGAAACAAAGGGTGGTAATAAACGGACATTTCTCTGGGTGGAAAGAGGTGAGAAGTGGCGTACCCCAAGGTTCAGTTTTGGGTCCGTTACTTTTTAATTTATTCATTAATGATCTGGATGTAGGAGTGAATTCTGAGGTAGCAAAGTTTGCAGACGACACTAAATTGTTCAGGGTAGTTAAAAATGAAACTGATTGTAAAGAGCTCCAGAAAGATCTCTCGAAATTGAGTGAATGGGTAACAAAGTGGCAAATGCATTTTAACCTAAACAAGTGTAAAGTCATGCACATCGGGGCAAAGAACCCCAACTACACCTACAAATTGATGGGGTCAAAGCTTTCCGAGACAAACCAGGAAAGGGATCTTGGGGTTTTGGTGGACAGCTCAATGAAGATGTCAACCCAGTGCGCAGCAGCAGTGAAAAAAGCAAATTCTATGCTAGGCATGATCAGAAAGGGAATCGAAAATAGGTCAGCAAATGTTGTATTACCTCTCTACAAATCGATGGTAAGGCCACATTTGGAGTACTGTGTACAATTCTGGTCTCCGCACCTTAAGAAGGATATAACGGAACTGGAAAAGGTACAGAAAAGGGCAACAAGAATGATCCAAGGGATGGAGCGGCTCCCTTATGAAACCAGGTTGCAACGCCTTGGTCTTTTCAGCCTTGAAAGACGGCGTTTAAGAGGTGACTTGATCGAAGTGTATAAAATCATGCATGGGATAGAAAAGGTGAATAAAGAAAAACTGTTTTCTTTGTCACAAAACACTAGGACTAGAGGGCACTCCCTGAAGCTCCAAGGTAGGAAAATTAGGACTAATAAAGGGAAATATTTCTTCACCCAGAGGGTCATTGGGTTATGGAACTCACTTCCAGAAGAGGTTGTGACAGCTGTCAGCCTGGACAACTTCAAGGCAGGATTAGACAGATTCATGGATACCAAGTGTATCGGTAGTTACTGAAAAGGACATTCAAGTGCCACCTCGGAGTTGGTTGAGGTAGGCAGGATTTCCCTGGGTACTGGTTGTGGGGGTTGGGAGCAGGTCAGGGTTTTGCCCTCCCTTCTGCTCGAGATCCCCGTGTACAACTGGTGGGCCACTGTGTGATACAGAATGCTGGACTAGATGGGCTGAGGTCCGATTCAGCATGGCTCTTCTTATGTTCTTATGTTCTTATGTTAACCTGAGGACCTCGCTGCCACTGTCCAAGCTTGCTAGGCCCCGGTAGATGAACCTTTGGTTTAAAGGGTGAGTCCAGTTCTGTGCACGCTGCGCTCCACCAGAAAAATCAATTGCACAGGCTCAAAGGACACATCCAACCTCTTTAGTCATCAATGCCCTTGTAGAAAGCGTGGGATGAGTCCTTCCTAAGAATCTTCGTTCGCGAAGTAATGCCAGAGAGAGAGGGGGTGGGCAGCAGGGCTGGGCTGATGGTCAGGAGGTGACTCACCATGACCCAGCTTTGAACTGTCAACCTTTCAGTTGGCAATATTTACTGCAGTTGCAGCTGGTGATTAACTTGCTGTACGAAAGCCAGCCCTTGCTTACTTACTGGCTTGTTTGACCTCGGAACATAGACACTGATTTACCGGCACTGGAATTGTGGATGTACGCTTTGATTCAAGAACTCTCTGTGTTTGGACTTGGTTACTGATAATCTGTGTTAGAGCATGAATGAGACACATCACAACACTTGCACAGGAAAAAAATGGAGTCTCATGGAAGAACAGCATAGAAAAGATGCCCCTTGGAAGACAATTCCCAACAAACATGATAGCTGAGCTATCAGAAATCCAATAGCCTCAATGATACATAAGGAATTTGGGATATAGTCCCAAGGACCCACCAATGGGCAGGAGGAAAAACAACAAGGGAAGAACTAGAAAGAATAATCCATTATTTTAGATGTTTCTATAGTAATGCAAATAAACAAGATGGACATGAGCCTTTAACAAAAGAAGGACTATTGAACTTTGGTGGATGGCTCTCATGACTGGAATGTAGTGATATATAAGGGTATGACCTATTCCCAAGAAATTGATTAAACTGTAAAGAAAGAGTAAGAGCATTCTATGTCAAGTACATGTACAAGAATATCCTTGGTCTGAAGTATTTTTAAAAAGCAGACAGAATTTGGATGAGAACTAAAGAGAGGGAAACAATAGTGATATAACTATAGACCAACAGATTGAAGGCTAGATTATATCTTTCTCGAACAGCTGACCAAACATCCAAAATGGAGAAATATATAATAATTGGACGCTTCAATTATCCTGGTATTTCTTGGAAGTCAGTCTTCATCACGAATGTAACAATTTTGTTGTTCAGGAATTAAAGGAGGTAACAAGGGGGTCAACTGTTTAGAAATTGATCCTAGCCAACAGGAGTGAATTGGGAGTGAATTAGTCAATTAGGTGGAAGTAGTGGAAAGTAAACATATCCTCTTAGAATTTGTTATACTACATGCTCTTTGGAGTTTGTTTATTTATCTGTTTGTTTGTTTGTTTGGGAAAAATGATTATATGCTTGACCATACGTATAGTTATTCAATAGTATTCCGGTACCTCTGTATTTTGTGAAGTGAATAATAAAAAATGCTCTTTGGACTTTAAGAAAGTTGAATTCAATAACCATAAAGAAATATTGGGTGAGATCTTGTGTCAGAAATATTAAAAGAGAAGAAACTTGGAGAGAAGAAAGAAGAGCATAGGAATTTCTTAAAGATGAAATATACACAATTGCAAACAATTCCAGTGAGAAAGCAAAATGGAAAGATATCTTTAAAGACAAAACAAGATAAGATATAAAAATTATCAGATGAGATGAGTTTTCAAAGGGGCATATACAAGAAATGGAAGAAGAAAATCTCCAAAGAGGAATACAAATAAATAGTTTTTCTCTTACTGACTTTGTACTCAGACCCCAAAGCCAAGTGTAGCATCTTTCAAGACCATCTTCAACACTAGCATATGCAAACATTTCAAACAAGCAAATATTTCACTTTTCTTCTCCTGCATGGTTTTTTAAAAACATCTTTGGGTGGAGAAGAAGCTAGAGTAATACATTTGGTGCTTTTGAGTTAGTTTAATAAATGTGTCACATTGTTTTCATACTTTAGATTTTATTATGTTTTGCAGCATTACAAATAGCGCTACCCTTGAACATACACATTATAGAATGCGTGTTTTTTATTTTAGAAAAGCATTAATACTGTGGGTTGTTGACATTATAATATTTTGTATCAGAATGTGAAATTGGCAATGGAACAGAGACAAAGTAGATCTCAAAGGAGACACAGTTTCTGATGGGTTTTCCTATGAAGCCACTTCACTCATGAACATTAAATGTACACAAAAACAAATCCACCACCTTATTCTATTGCTCTTTGTAAAATATTATAATGATCATAAATTTCAAACATAGTTGAATGTTGATTTTTTTTTTGGTCGTTTCAAGAACAACTTGAGAAATTGCAAGTCGTTTCTTGTGTGAGAGAATTGGCTATCTGCAAGGACACTACCTGGATGTTTTAATGTTTTACCATCCTTGTGGGAGGCTTCTCTCATTCCTCACATGGGGAGTTGGAGCTGACAAAGGGAGCTCATCCACGCTCTCCCCAGATTCAAACCTCTGACCAGTCGGACTTCAGTCCTGCTGGCACAAGGGTTTAACCCATTGTGCCACCGGGGGCTCCTGTTGAATAAAGCAGTAGTTAAAAGCTAATTCTGTCACTACATTTAAAGGCATTGTAAAATTCAATGTATTTGTGCATGGCTTTTTAACGAGAAAAAACTGATGCAAAGTGGGGGCCCTAACAGGTCATATGTTTAGCAGAGCTGGTAAATCACCAGCAATGATAAGATCTACCAACCGAAAGGATGCCAGTTTGAAGCCCTGGGTTGACATGAGCTGCTGATTGTAAAGCTCAGCTTACTGTTGACCTAAGCAGTTTGAAAACAGCTTGTGCTGTAATTAGAGAAATTAGGTACTGCTAAGACAAGCGGGGGAGGTATTTTATGACACCATCAAGAAAAAGATCTCAAAATCCTGGGCTACAAAAAAGGAAGGAGGAAGTCTGATGGCTCTTTGTCATAGAGGATGGAACAACAGCACCCCCACCCCACCCCCACCTCCCGTGGCTGGATTTCGAGCACAAACACTCCAAGGTGCCAAAAAGCTGGGCATCGGTCAACACAACATACCTACTTCTGTTCTGTCTATCTCTGTATTGTCTGTCCGAAATGGCATAGAATATTTGCCGTGTATTGTGATCTGCCCTGAGTCCCCTTGAGGAGATAGAGTGGAATAAAAATAAATTATTAAAATTATAATTACTATTATTATTTGGATTATGCACTACGCAATTATCTTTCCTAGTTTAGCTTGAAATCTAAAAGAAAGTCAGCTCTCCCAAAACATGATGCGTAAACCATAGCATGGTCTCCTACATTTCCAAGCAATTGATTTAAAAATATTAAATTGAGAACTTGGCACACTTGGTTTTAATTTCTTCCTCTCCACCCAAAAAGTTGAAAATCTTCATTTCAATTTTCTTTCCATGCTTGATGCTTTGATCAAATAGTCATTGAACCAAGGCCACCATGAAAATGGCACATTCCAACAAGAAATTCTCTAACATTTGAAAAGATAATTACTATTCCATTTAATTATGCATTCTATCCACTTGAAAAACTTTTAGAAACTTAACAGAGTTCTTGTAATTATAATGATTACAATGATTATCAAGGAAGTAATAATAATTCATCTCCCTCCTCCCTAAAATGGGGCCTGAAGAAAACAGGAAGTCCTACTAAGCCATACTAAGACTGCAAAATGAACAAGTATGGAAGAAGGAGGGACATCAAGGTGGCAAACTCGGCCTCCAGCCTACATGTGTTTGTTAGTGTTATTCTTAAGGGCCTTTCCATATGATTATAAAACAGCAGGGCTTTCAATCACATGGAAAAGAAATGCCTGTGTCCATGAATTATACCTAGGGCATTTAGGGCTATAAAACAGTACCACTGCTGTGTCATTAAACTAAATGGAAGACAATGAAGTGGTTTCACAATTGGCTCTCTGCAGCACACTTTAGTCAACAACTTCATAGTTTCATCCTGTACTAGTTTTTGTAATAAATGACTTGACAACAGCAGCCCCACGCTGTTATTCTCCATACACAGTTTTTCAAAGTAAATTATTAAGGTGCAACCTGTGAGAGCTACATTGAGTCAATCAACATCTTGGAATGTCATCTGTTTTTCTCTTCGGCATCACTACCATGCCTACAGATAATGACAACATTGCCTAGGAATGTCTAACTTCTGTGATCCCTTGATCTTTTCTGTTTTTGAAACTATTGCCCAAGGAGGAGAAATATACTTTGCCTCCCCCACTATTTCTAGAGCTTTTCTGAATGTTCATGTTCTATACAACCGCTGAAGTGCAGCATTCAAACAAAGGCAAATTATTATGGGCAAAACTCAAATAGAGATAGAGACATAAATATGGAATACTTCTAATGCCTGCAACTTTGAAAAATTGATTTCCTTGTAAGTCAATTTGTGTGCAAAAACATTTTACCAAGCCTTGATTAAATTCCAGCAGGGATTTCAGAAGGCAGATAAATTTGCTTTACAATATTTGCACTTTTAAACTAGTATTACCAAAGAGGAACTGGATATGCCATTTAGAAAGAGCAGGACTGGCTCTCTTCCCTTAAAAGAGGAATTCTTAAAACAAATACAGTTTCAATGCAGTCACTTCCATGTTCAAGAATAATTACCAATTTCAAATTCAAAAGTCAGTTGGTCTTGATCAAAGGACCCCAGTAACTGGATTGGTTTTGACCAGATATTGGAAAAGTTACATTTTTGTTCTCCAGCTCCCAAAATCCAGCAGCCCTATCCAACACTTCATATTGGTATGTGTGGTCTAGTCGTCAGTTCTGAAATATCAGGCCCGATAACTCAGTTACTTAGCCATGAATAATGATAACTGGAGAAATGAAGGGGCAACACAGTTGTGGATCTTATACAATGGAAAATACAAACCTGAACTATCTCTACTGCTAGCCAGTTACAGGGATTTGCATGATTTTGTTACTCTTTATAAAACTGTGTAGAGTTTTAAAGTTTCCTGTTTAATTTTCCATTCTAGTAGTCTGCAAGAGAGAGATTAACAGACTTATCTACTGTGTTGATAGCATTGCGATTTTACATTTCTGTTTGATAAAAAAGAGGGTGACCTATATGGTTCCCATTTGGAAAAGAAACTACAGGGAATAGGAAGGTGTTTTCTCTATCTATCAAGGCAGTTAGGAAAAGCACAGAGATTTATGAGCTATTGAATTTTTGTAAACACATTATTTTGCTCTCTGCCTAGTTCAAAGCCAATTAGGAAAGGACAGATATATGGGTAAAAGGTCTTCATTATAAATATTCATGCCTAATTTTATGTTAATTTCTTGTTATCTGAAAATTATTCCTGACAAATATATATAAGGGGTTATTCTATAATTTTTGAATGATGTGATGCTGTTTTTCATAGCCAATCAACAGAGCTTTTGTGCAAGTACACAAGATTATAAATTCCTGTCATATTGCTTTACTTTAGAGAAAGAAAATGGCACCATAACAAACTTTTTCAAGGGTTTATTTTTCTTCATTCTGCAGAATGCCAAAATTAAAGGCTGATTAATTCCCCATATTTGGAAGCTTTTTTGAAAAAAATCAAAACTCCATTGTAACAGTATAGGGTTGCTTCCAGACAGGACAGAAATATGTGCCAAAGCAGGTTTTTGAAATCCACTTTGGCATGCATGTCTGTCTCCACAAGCCACTAAAAACTCAGGCTTTTCTGGGCAGAGTGGCTACATGCAAACCTGATAAGAATTGGGATGGCATGCAGCCACCCCAAAGCCCCCCCCCCCAACAACCCTTAAAAGTAAAGCAAACATACTTGGCTGCCATTAAGGTCCTCCTTGCATCCTGCTGCATGAGGAAATAATGTACCAGGAGACTGGGGGAGGGGGAGGAAGGAAATAGCTCCTGGAGCCCAAAAGTTTTGAGATGACAAATGAGGACTCACCCCTGGGTAGTCCTAGGAGTGAGTCCCCAGAGGCCCAATACCCCATTGGACACAAACCTTTCAGGAAGGCCCAGATCTAATCAGGTATTTGATGGGGTGGGGGTAGTTTCCACTGCATTCCTCTGAGGCCAGGAGAATGTGATTTGCACAAGTTCCTCCAATGGATTTTATGCCAGAGTCATAGTTCAATAATGCTAAAGCCAGCATGCCATACCGACATTCTCTCAAAATATCGCATGCTTCTTGTAGTCATTAGGTTTGTTACTTGCCTATTCACTGTAAAATCTAGGCTATTCTTAAATTTCTATTTCTCTATAATTCATTTGTGATCCATCTTATCTATCCAACTAACCCATCAAAAAAAATCTTCTCCTTTTTTCCCTTTCTTTCTTCTTTCCCTTCCTCCCTTCCTTTTCCTTGCTTCTTTTGTTCTTTCCTTCTATCCTTCCACCCCCATTCCTGAGCCAGGCTCTTTCTTCACATATCTATTGGTATCACAAGCTCAAACTGATGTTATCTTTCTCATGCACAGAGAATGTGCAATGTAAAATGATATGTGTTATCAGTAAACTAGCATTATGGTACAATATTATAAGGACAAGATATAGAAACCAGGGTTAGGAAAGCATCACACCCTTGAGCAACAGGCAGAAGTCTTAAATCTTCAAAGATTAGGAACAGTTAGAGGAATTCATTACAATCTTTTGCTCTTGGAAATTTCCAAGAGGTCACTTCTACCAAAGACAAGATGAATGATAATGGTAACCTGTTGGATAACCTACTGCTTCTCCACCTCTTGTTCCACACCGAGTCTCAATTAGGGGAGGGGGAGTAGGACAATAACAAGGATAGTATTGTTTGCAGTGCTTTATCATTTCTTATAACATTTCAAGTTATTCAAGTAAAAAACAAAAACAATTAAATGCAATATATTTAGTTGCCCACTATATTTGCAGAATTAGGGGTGCAGAACTGCTAATACCACTATACCCGCTCCAAAAAAAGTATTAATTCTTAATACTATCAGTCACATTTAACACAAAAAGTACAGTATATTTATTGTATGCATTTATCATTTACTAAACTTTTCGAAGCTTTCTTTACATTTTCTAGTCTATGTGCACAATTTTCACAGTAGACAGTAAAACTACCCAAAATTGCCATTTAATTATTCATGGCAAACTTGTGAATAATCAAAACTATGAGAGTAAAACCCATGAAAGGTCTGACTAATATAAAACACAATCCACACAAAAACAAATTATCTATTGGCCTAAAGCCCACATTGTCATAACTTTACAGCAGTGGTTCTCAACTTGTGGGTCCCCAGATGTTCTGGCCTTCAACTCCTAGAAATCCTAACAGCTGGTAAAGTAGCTGAGATTTCTGGAAGTTGTAGACCAAAACACCTGGGGACTCACAGGTTGAGAACCACTGCTTTACAGGGTTATCTGAGGAATCCAATGCAGAGGAGGCAGATCAGGAAGACCTTTACCCAATCCTGAAGAATCAAAGTGAATACTGGCAATAACTACTCTCTGGACAAGGAGGTCCAATTTTAGGCATAGGTGATAGATACTGAACAGAGACCTCTTTCCTTTAACAATAGCAAGTCAAGAAGAGGTAGAGGCGCTGCTCCAACCTAAATACCCAGTGCCAAGCAACTAGCCATCTGGCTGTCAAGGTTGGGCAGATAAAAATCCCCAGGGGCAAAAAGGTTAACAGATTGATAACTTTATATGTGTTTGGCATTCTTGAATTCCTGAACCTTTGCATCAACTATAAGGTACTGTATTTTCTGGTATATAAAATGACTGAGCTTATAAGACGGCCCACAACTTAATATATAAAGTTTGGGATATACTTGCCGTATAAGACTACCCCTCTTCCAACACACCAAATAAAAAATTTAAATATCAGATTCGATTCCAATATTGTAATTTTCCTATTACCGTAACTCCTTCTCTGCCTCTCTGAGCTTGCACATTGTGCATCTGCACGACTTCACTCCAGTCCTCAGGAGTGAGATCTGAGAGGCAGAGAAGGAGGTATGGTAATAAGATAGAAGAGTGGGCCAGATGGGAGAAAGAGGCGTGTTTTTCTGGGCACAGTGCTGCTCTATCTATTTTTTCCATACCCCAAGCATCCCGGACATCTGCAGCCTGCTCCTCCCTTCACTTACACCTTCCCAGTGAGTTGCTCCCTCAGTTTGTCATTGGGACCACATTAAGTCACTTCTTTCCATGAATCCTGGTGAGTGGATTTTCTTCTACCGTACTTGTATAGCACCGCCCTTGCTGCTTTCATACAATCACCACATATGGCGGGGATGTGGTTGCGGCCATTTTCTACCTCCCCCACCTTATGCAGCAACTGCAGATTCTCCAGTCCAGCTCAGAAGTTTCAGCACCCACCCTATAAAATGACACCTGGCATATAAGACCCCCAACTTTTGAGAAGATTTTCCTGGGTTAAAAAGTAGTCTTATACGCCAGAAAATACAGTAGATAATTTGCCTTGCAAATTCTTCAGGATTGTTTTTTCCTGATTGCTTGTTTCCCATGGGTGACACTGAAACATTTGAGACATCATTACTGCATTACTTCTCATTTTGACTCTACTGGGACTACTAGAGCCTGAGTTCCCTGGCACTTGCTGGTTCTAAGTATATGACCTATTCATAAACCCCAGTCAATTGTGTTGTATAAAATTCCCATGAACAGATAAATTTGCATACCCCAGTGACAAATAGATGATAATTTTGGAGGCAAGGTTGGATGTTCAAATGAAAAACACAAAATCTAAAAAATAAGAAAATATTTATCTGATTGGAAATTAAGAAATTAAGAAAGATAGTTGCATCTGTCAAATAGGAAATTAAGATACCACTTAGTGGGAAGGCTAAATTTAACTGATTTATGAGACCATAAAAAGATCTCCAGGAAACACACTGAGAAATGAAGGAGTGCAACACTCCCCCTGGTGGCCAGATGTTAAATTGCCTCTATCTGTCTTGTGTGCTTGTGTGTCTAAATGTAATGTGTACACTGTAATCTGCCCTGAGTCCCCTGCGGGGTGAGAAGGGTGGAATATAAATGAAGTAAATAAATAAATAAGTTTTCCAGGCTCTGCATTGCACAAGGCGAAGGGCGGGGAGAACCCAACTCTGTTCCAATTTTGCTTTGAATGCTTTTCAAGCATTGTTTAAAAACACCAGAGAATTGCAGTCCATGCAAATAAAGCTTTCCAAATTCTGCTTTGAATAAGAGAGTAGCACAAACATTTCCAAGCTGTTTTTAACACTTCTGCATACAACTTTTTAAAATAAAACACAAGATACGAATGGGGAAATCAGAAGAAGACAAAAGCAGATGGAGGAATCCAACTGGGGATAGAAAGAGAAAAGGAATGAGAGGCAGGGACTGGAACGAAAGAGTGTGGGAGAAGTAGAAAATGGTAAAAGTTTCAGCCAAGAGTTGTGCAGCAGATAAAAGAAAAGAAAAAGCAGAAAATAGTGTATGTGTGGAGAAAATAGTGTATGTGTGGAGACTAGGATGTGGAACTATGGCTTCAAACTACAAGAAGGGAGATTCCACCTAAACATTAGGAAGAACTTCCTGACTGTGAGCGCTGTTCATCTGTGGAACTCTCTGCCCCGGAGTGTGGTAGAGGCTCTTTCTTTAGAGGCTTTTAAACAGAGGCTGGATGGTTTTTGGGTGCTTTGAATGCAATTTTCTTGCTTCTTGGTAGGGGGTTGGACTAGATGGCCCACGAGGTCTCTTCCAACTCTATAATTCTATGATTCTATGGAAATACATGTAAGCAAGTGTTGCAATGAGGGAAAGAGAAAGAATGTTAGAATGAGAGAGTTATGTAATCCAGGACTAAAAGAAAACAAAATCACATACCTAAACATAGTGGAAGAAGAAATACTGTATTTACTTGAATCTAACGCTCACTTTTTTGTGTGTGGCTAAATCGCCTTTCCCAAAATTAGGGTGTGCATTAGAATAATGCAGTACAGTAATCTTAGTGCCCTTCCACACAGCCATGTAACCCAGAATATCAAGTCTGAAAATACCACAATATCTGCTTTGAACTGGTGTATCAAACACTGTCATATATTCCAGTTCATAGCAAATATTGTGGGATTTTCAGCCTTAATATTCTGGGTTTTATGGCTGTGTGGAAGGACCCTTAGTGCTGTATGAAAGCAATAGGGAAAGCTGCTTCAGGAGCACATGGATCTCCAATGTAATTTAATTGTCATAGGGCCCATCCACACAACCATATAACCCAGAATATCAAAACAGGAAATCTCCAAATATCTGTTTGAACTGGGTTATCTGAGTTAGGGTTGCCCATGAATAAGGGACAGGTACCTAAAAATAGGGAATTTTTCACAAAAATGAGGGACACTTCATAAAAACTTGAAAATCAATTGATGATTTTCAAGTTTTTATGCAGTGTCTCTTATTTTTGTGGGAAAATTCCCTATTTTTAGGTACCTGTCCCTTATTCTTTTATCAAAAAATGGCAACCCTAATCTGAGTTCACACTACCATATATTCCAGTTCAAAGCAGAAAATGTGGAATTTTATTCAGCTGTGTGGAAGGGGCCATATAGCCCAATGCTATATAATTCTGAGAGTTGTAGTTTGGTGAGGCATCCACACTCTTTGTCAGAGCCTTGTAAAACTACAGCCCCCATGACTCCATAGAATTGAACCAAGGCAGTGAAAGTGGATTCATTCTACAGCATAGGGGCACCTAATGTTTTCTTTTCAATTGGTGGAAGCTTTGGTGTTCTAACACTTTTATTTTTAAAGATGGAATTCTAAACAGGCAGTAACTCTAATGGCCAAATGACAAAGAGTGCACTTTTTGCTTCTGTGCATTACATCCGTCAACATGTACTTGGATTTCGTCATTCATCCGTGTGTACTTGGACTTAAACAGATAGCAAAGTTAAACATGAAAGAAGAAGAAAACCCATCCCCAAAATGGCCCACCCATTTGATTGCTTCACCCACCCACACCCTCTCAAAATCATAGTGAATTATTATTTTACAATTAAGTGGTGAAATGGTGGTGAAGACTTGCCCAGGAACTTAAAATTGCCATTTCCTCCATCCCGAGATTTTTGGTTGAGTGCTTTTTTAATATGGAGAGAGAACAAGAGCGCACTTCTGAGAAAAGAAAGAGTCAACAAAACCTACCTCTGCTGACTCTAACATGAAAGTTAGTAATAAGGTAAATTATTTCAGGGCTTCTAGGAGCATTTCTCTCTTTCTCCAGCTAAATTAAAATAAACCCACATGTTCAACTGTGCTTAACCAGGAAGCAGTTGCCATGGATACCATGGAAGCAATCTAAATGTGGTACAGTATACAAAATAATAAACTGAAATAACTATGTACAATACCAACAACAGCTGGGAGAATATAATTCTAAAATACCTAGTAAATAGACCAACACACACACCTCCCAAAAAATAAAATTGTTAGGCATCTGTGCATCTGCTATTCAGGAAACAGGACTTGGGATAAAGCAAACAAAAGATTAAAACAAACTTGTACAAAGAATGTTTTCATCTTGGCCAGAGTAATACACTAGAGTAAGCAAATTAATTATGTTCCAATACGAGTGCCAAAGTGAATGACTGAGTGCTAAAGAGAGACACAGACATAAACTCAGAAAGGTGCATTGACTGCTAGAGAGAATAAGATGTACCTTGCCAGATGACCTGAGGCACGCAATAGAGTCTCTTCAGACAATTCAGGGCAGATGTGCCCTTTTATGCTCTCCATTGGAGAGCAGCATCCAAGGCCTTTCACAAAAGGCCTTCAGGAAACTGGTACTAGCCATCTGCTATCATATACAAAGTCTTCCTTTTCACTTCTGTGTTTTAGTTGCAAATACCACCTTTAAATGTTGAAGAAACAAAATCTGTATTGTAGAATGCTATTCCCACCAGAAATTGGGTTGCTGTAGGATTTTCGAGCTGTATGGCCATGTTCTAGAAGCATTTGCTCCTGACATTTCACTTGCATCTATAGCAGGCATCCTCAGAGGTTGTGAGGTACAGTGTAATTGTTTGGATGTTGCCCTATGACTCTGGAGACCAGGGTTCAAATCCATGCTCAGGGGCAGAAATCTACTTGGTGACCTTGGGCATGTCACACTCTTTCACCCTCAGAAAAAGACAAAGGCAAACCTCTCTCCAAACCTGTTGTCATTGTAGTTTGTTCCCCACTTTTCACTGAGGATTGAGGCCCAAAGTAGTTCACAACTTTAAAACTGAACATTAAAAAAACTACAAAATATAAACACTAAAATTGAATTAAATGTTACAATTATTGGAATAATTCAATTAAAATCTCATTAAAATGAGTCAGTAAAAAGCTGTTAAACACAATTTGCAACATCATCCAATATCTCCTGGCCTATTCTTAACCATTTTTTTGTTTTAAAAGACTTCATGAAAGGTAGCAAGGAGGGGACCACTCTGGTCTCCTTGGGAAGGATGTTCCAAAGTCTAAGGGCAGCCACCGAGAAGGTCTCCTCTTGTGTCTCCATCAACTGTGCTTGCAGTGGTGGTGGGACTGAGGCTTGATCTACACTGCCCTATAACTGAGGATCTGATCCCAGATTATCTGATTTGAACTATAATTATATGATTCTACTTAGAGAAGATAATTATGCTGTGGAAAATGGAAGGAAAAAAGAATGAGGGGATGGATGGATGGTATCCTCAAAGTGACTGGCTTGACCCTGAAGGAGCTGGGGGAGGTGACCCAAGGAGACTTTCTGCTGTGCTTTCTGCAACCGAACTTGCCTATCTCAGATTGGCCTTTTTAGTCATCAACGCGCTTGTAAAAAGCATGTGATGAGTCCTTCCTAAGAATCTTCGTTCGCAAAGTAATAATGCCAAGATATTTCAGCATGTCACACAGCAGTGTGTAAAGAAGGTGCAAGAAAGGGGGGGCAATATCCAAGTAGTTTACAAAGCTTGACTTCTTTCATAAGGCTATACCTGCAGTTTTATTCATCGATCCACAGCCATCTGCAATGACTTGGTCACACAGCTGTTCTGCACCAATACGAGTCTGGCCATAACAATCTGATACAGCTTCCAGCTTTTTCCAGCTCACTGTAGTTCATTTCTCCCTTCTCACTCACAACAACAACAAAAAGAACAAGCTATTCCCTACAGTGTTCCCTCATTTATCGCAGGGGTTCCGTTCCAAGACCACCCACGATACGTGAAAATCTGCGATGTAGGGAAGCCCAGGCTGGATAAGAAGAAGAGAGAAAGAGAAGAAGAGCACTCCCAAGCACCTGCAGCAGACAGTGACAGCACAGCAGTAGAAACTCCCTCCTACTCCACCTCTTCTTCAGAGGCCCCTTGGGAAGCCCAGGCCAGATGAGAAAAAGAGCAAAGGAGAAGAAGAACGACCCCGAGAGACAGCACAACAGCAACAACTCCTTTCTCCTCTGCCTCTTCCTTTTCCTCTTCTTCAGAGGCCCCTTAGGTGCCGTTGATGCCACTGCCAGGCCCCCAAGAGGCCTCTGAGGAAGAGGTGGTGGAGGAGGGAGTTGCTGCTGCTGCGCTCTTCTTTTCATACAGCCTGGGCTTCCCACGGGGCCTCCAAGGAAGAGGAGAAAGAGATGGAGGAGGGGCAGGCCTCCCAGCTTGCCCCGTAGGCGCTGCAGTGGGGCTGGGCCAATGGGAGGCGGTGAGGGCAGAGCCAGGGGGCGTGGCCGAGCGGTGGAGAGAGAGAGAGCAGACTCGCGGGGATGGCGGAGGGCGCCAAGAAGGGTCCGCCCTTCCAGCTGGGCAGGCCGCGCTTTGAGCAGGTAAGCTCCAGGGCACTGGGCGCCAGGGACTGGGAAGGCACCACCGGAGATGGAGTCGCTCCCTCAGGGAGCTCGCGTCACTTGCCTCAGGTAGCCTCACCCCCTCGGCGCCATCCCATCCCCTCATTGGCCCTGCCGGGTGTCACTCTCCCATTTGAATTCCCGCCCTTGGGAAAGCGCTGATTGGCGTGGGTTGTTGTTGATTTATTTGGATATTACTGATCAACTCAGATGTATTGGGCTACCTGAGTGAATTTGAGGTAAGTTGTATGATATGATTTATCTTTAGTGTGGGTCTGAGAAATGTGGGGGGGGGGTGCAGTAGAGGTTGGTTTAAAGGGGGCATAACTCCAAAGTGTGGCCTAGGGCACAAAAAGGTGTTAATCCGGGCCTGAGGAGGGGGAGGGAGTTGCTGCTGCTGCGCTGTCACCGCCTGCTGCAAGTGCTCAGGGGCACTCTTTTTTTCCTTCTCCTTTGCTTTTCTTCTCATCTGGTCTGCGCTGTGAGCCTCCCCATTAGGCAAGCTCTTCCTGGGCCAGTAGTGCCTTGGCCGAGGCCTGTGCTCACTCTCTTTCTCTGCCACCACCTCCTCCTCCGCCGCCTCCTCCTGGCATGAAGGGAGCAAGGACCCACCACCTCCTGGGGTTCCGGCATCCTCCGGCCCCGCCATTTGCCTGGCTCCCCCCCTCCTCCTCCCAACTCCTAGGGGGAAGGAAAAACCCGCAAAACAGCTAGTCTGCAATAAGCAAGCCGCAAAGTAGCGGGGAAAAACTGTATGGCCAACAGACCTCTCTCTTATCCATTGGACATGTTCCATCAGTGGAGACAATAATGTATGGAAATAGATGAGAGAAGGCCTTATCAGTAATTGCACCCCAAATGTGAGATGATCAGCACCAGGATTATTAAAATCTTTGGAACTTAACTTATTTCAACATACTTTTACATATCCCATTTAAACTACTGTTTTAATTGGATTGTTTAAAATTGTTCATTGCTTTGCCTGTGCTCAGTAAAGACTTTTTGTATATATTTCAGATTTCAATATTAATGTCAAAAACACGTAGTATGAATTTACATAGGATTTGTGCTACATTAGAACAGTAAAGACAAATATCACTTAAGTAAAATAAACATTAAATATTAAATAACAAAAAGATGTAAACACTAAACTAATCAGGGAATTGGCAATTGTTTTCTTTCTGATGTTTATTAAAACATTTGGAACTTAATGTATTTCAACATACTTTTACATATCCCATTTAAACTACTGTTTTAATCTGGATTGTTTAAAATTGTTCATTGTCTCATCTGTGCTCAGCCCTGAAATCATATGATAAAATATGGGTGAGACAGATTACAGACAGATAGAAAGATAAGCAGACAGACATACACACACACCCTGGCCATAAATTCTAGAAATGGACACCAGAGATCTCTTTATACTTCTCTACTATATTCAATCAAATCCCTTTTTTTTAAAATGGGGATTTATTTTTTAGTCAGGATCTTTCCAGCTGCTGATTATCCTCAGCAACAAATAACAATTATGGGTAATAAGGCAGAATACAGCAGATTCACGGCTTGCTTTGCAAGAGGAATAACTCATATATCAGGAAGTGTTATGGATATGTAGCAGGACTGAAAGCTTGTGAGTGTGCCCACCACTTTCTGTGTTAACTCTGTTCAATAGAATTATCCAAATGGGTATGAATCTTAGAGAATTCATTGAAAACCAGTGGAAATTATTATGTAAGTAAATAGTCACTTCAAAGCCACCAAAAATTTTGTCTGTTCATTCATTTATCATTTAATTAAAGCACTTCACATCATTTTTTCATATAGTCTCCAACATTCTCAAATAACAAGCATAAATAATAATGTGAACATTGACTTGCTGTAAATTAATATGATTAAACTGGACAAACTAAATTAGTACCCAAACACTGTTCTATATGGTAAGGAACTTTGGTAAGAAAAGGCATAGCAATGAACTATGCTAATATATTCCACTGTCAATGCAGTTTCTACATGTGCCTCCTTGGAAACACCTGCCATCGAGTTCAAAGAGGCTTCCTCCCAGGAAGATGCTCTCAGTAGTATCCTTAAATTCTCAAATTTCAGTACAGGTTCAATATCACTTATTACAAGTGTGCAAAGCTTTAGAGCTCCATTTCATAATTTGGAGATTCAGACGATTCTCCAAATTACTAATCAGAAAGGACCTCTCCAAAACATTTACAAATTGAAACACAAGCATCCAAAACTTTCAGCGAGAATTGTAAAGATTTGTTGTTTTTGGAGCTAGGCTGGCACTGCTGGCAGTGGCTCCCACTTCCTGAGGCGAGTGGAGGGCCTCACCACCACTGCCTCCTCCATTGGTGGTTTCTCCCAGAGCCAAGGTGGTGTGAATGGGTGTGACTGAAGCACAAATGTAAATGGATGGGACAGTGAGGGGGAAGGATGGTTGGTGGGAAGAGGGAGGGTGACTTAGTAACCCCTTCCTCCTCAACATCTGTGTGTCTTAACCCAAATTTATATTTTCCAAATTCCCACTCTCTCCCCAGACTTTACAGGCATTACCTTCCTCTCAGTTCTCTTTAAACTGCTGCCCTGTTCTTCTGAAGTGAGCAGAATTCTAGGAAATGTAGTTTGGGAAGGCAAGGACCTCTGTAGTAGAGTATTCAAAAGGACCCATCCTAAGCTACATTTCCCAGAAAACTGCTCGCACCATAAGAACAGGGCTGCCCATGATAAAGCCCCAATGTAGGTTAAATGCATGTGCTTAAATTGAAATCTTTAAAATCAGTTGATAGACTGTTCTAAAACTTGTTGTCTTACTGTGCCACAATTGGAGTGTATATCTTTTGTAGATTTTAAAAAAATGATTTTTTTAATTCCTAGAAAACAGTAGATGAAACAATCAATCTGAAACTTTGCAGGATTGATGCCCTGCTTATGTTGTCTCGTTGTGCAAAAACTCAAGGAGTTACATTTTTAAAATTATTTGTAAAATCTTTTAAAACTTCATAAAACTCAGTGCATGACCAAAACGTTCTGAAACTTGGCATGCTTAAAGATTCAGATTACAAATTGAAATGGGACCCCTCCAAATCTTTACTAATTGAAGTGAGGGCCACCCGGATCTCCAAAACAAATTACTAATTGGTTTGGAACCAGAAGTGTTTTGGCTCCTCCCCCTCTCCCTAGATTTTGGAATGCCTGGATTTGCATATATGTACATAATGATATATCTTGGAGATGGGACTCAGGTCTAAATATAAAATCCATATATGTTTCATGCACTACTTATGCAAACAGCATGAAAATATTTTATACATTCTCTTTAATAATTTTGTGCATTAACCAAAATGTGTTTACACTGAGCAATCAGAAAGCAAAAGTGTCATTATATCAGCCACCCATGCAGACAATTTTAAATTTTGAAGTATTTTAGATCTCTGAATTCCAGATATGGGAAGCTCAACCAATAACAGCAAAAAGCAGAAGAAGATGATGATACTAATAATAATACTTCATTCGCATTCTACCCTATGTCCCCAAAGGGACTCAGGACAATTTCCAACATATAAGGCAAACATTCAATTGCCAGAACGAAAACCATACAGACAAATTACATCAAGACAAACCCATGGACAAAATTCCTTTCTATTTTATAAACCTGATTCCATAGACTCAGTTAACCATGAGGATTGGTAAATTCCAGATAATATATTGTTTCTTTGATTATTATTTTTTGCAGGTTGCTTGAGAGTTCCAATAGTTTGAGTTCCAGTTAACCGAGAATCTATTGTATTTTGAAACAATCAGATCATATCCACACTCTTTTGACTGTGATGTTATATGTTATGATCTGATTATTCCAAAATACTGTAGACTCTCAGTTAACTGGAACTCAAACTACTGACTGACAGTTTGCTTCTACTCTGAATTCAATGTTCTGATTGTGAGTTTCAAAGTCCTAAATGGTATGAGATCTCAATACCACCTTTCCCTATATACAGTGAATATTTGATTCCCCTTTGGTTCCAAAACGTCTATGAAAACCAATATACATGGATGCCCAAGTAACATTAGAAACATATAATAGGAACATGATTTCCCCTACATAAAATAGCAAAATCAAAGTTTGCTTTTTGGATTTTGTTTTTAGAAGTGTTATCAAAACCCAGGAACCCCAAAACAGACTCCAGTACCCATGGCCTCGAAAATGCCCAGACATGGAGCCTGAAATGACATTTCCCTAGAAACCTAGTTTCAGATGTACTCTAGCATGAACTTGCCAAGTTGCATAAAGAACATAAACACACAAGAGCAAATATCATCATCTCAGCCAGGCAGGAGACACTATTCCATTGCAAAAGGCTCCATGGAATTAACAATAGATCCGGACCGAAAGAGTCACAGAAGTTATCGATGAGAACCCATTCATGCCATGCCAACACCTTGTCACCAATGTTAGGCCAGATGAGACTTACTGTTGACAGGCAGGAATTGAGTCATTAGAACCCTACCCACATTCCTTCCTTCACACACCCATGAGAGACAGACCAAGAAACAATCACAATACTTCAAACTGAGCAATTATAGTTTATTAAAAATTCCCTCAAGACCCAAGAACTAATTAGTGACAGTGGCAGATGGCATGACCTATCCAACCAGTACACAAATCCTAACCAGCCATGGGCAAAGCCAATCAGCACTAAACATGGCAAAAGTCCTTTGTTTTGAACTGCTCTCAACGTCCCATAAATATTTCTATCTACTTCCATTGCCTCATGTGAGTTTTGAGAGTGCAGACTCTGCTAGATCCACTTTGGCCAAAGTGAATAAAGCCTCTGTTCTTCTACTTTATACCCATCTTATTTGACCTTTGGATCTTGGCATGCCAGGCCCCAAACCCACAGTTCTTGCAGAAGCTGACATCTCATATCAGGGGAAAGATATTTTTCAAGCTGTGGATGATTGAATCTCTAGATATAAAATCCTTGGCTACAGAGGGCTGAGAGGTGAGATATGCAGGAAGAGTTCCCATTAGTGAGAACAATACATCATACAAGGCCACAGGAGAAGGCCTTCCCTACTGTGTCCCCCCTTTTATGGATTTCCTTCCCCTTGGAGGCCCTATTAGCACCAGAGTTGGTTTACTTTAAGCATCAAATTAAAAATGACTTTTTATAAACACTTTGGTGCTTAAACATCTTTTTTTAAAAAAAATACATTTACTTGTTGTTAACTGTGGTATGATAGGAAAATTTTGATAATTCTTTTCTTCTTTTTCCTAATAATCATATTTTCAGTACTGAATAGACAGTACAGTTCCCTACTCCACCTTCTTCAACTTTATTGTGTGCAGGATTCTCCTATCATGAAGTTAAAATCACATGGGCAACCACCCCATAATGAAATAATTGGGTTTGCAGGAAGCCCCCTGCTGCAATCATGGGCAACCAGGAGAAGCTGTTTTCATATATGATACCCTCACTAAGACAATCTTATACCTGCTATCCACCAATCACATCTTAACTACTGATGAGAGAGAGAGAGAGAGAGAGAGAGAGAGAAGAGAGAGAGAGAGAGAGAGAGAGAGAGAGAGAGAGAGAGAGAGAGAGAGAGAGAGAGAGAGAGAGAGAGAGAACAGGGCCTTTGGTGCTCATCATAATTCACAGACAGACTCCTATGGGCAATGGAAGTACTTGTAATGGATTGGCCCAAGGACATTTCAGCTTTAAAGAGATCACTAGAACATCAGCTTGAGTACAGAAAGAAACTGCTGCACAGTCAATGCAGTGAATGTAAAATTAGGTACACTGTGATCCAATAGGCTTGTTCCTGCCAGCATCCTGGCAACTGTATTATGTACCAGCGATTGTTTCCAAATGATGCCCCTCATTGGCTATAAGAGCGCCTTCTGACACATTGTAGGATATTTCTAGCTACTTGTACATATTTCCAGTCAGCAAGGGGAATACCAATGACAATAAGGGACTGAGCAATGATGAAAGCAAGCAGAATAACTGAAATTTTAGTCAAATGTTTAAACTGTGAGTGAAAAGATGTCATATAACAGAGAAGCATATGCCATATCTGATGGGGGTGTAAATATAAATATGAGAAAAAAGACATTTATCAAAACCGATAACTTTGAATAAGCATGTGTACCCATAGGAATGGAGTCAGGAATATGGAAGTGCAAGAAAAATGAATTCAGAGAAGTTATTAAATGCAGAAAAGCAGAATTCACATAGGCTTCCAGTTGTATTTCTTATTAAGCAGTTCTATACTGTGTCTGTAACTAGTCCTGTGTTACATATCTCAGCATCAAAGACACAAATGCTTCCTTTTTCGCACTGAAGAAAATCACAGATGCCAAGTCTTCTTAGCTTTTGTGTTGGCAGGATATTGTCTTCTTAGATCTGTTCCACTTTTCTCATGCTATTAAATGCCTCAGAGGCAGGTGAGTCTTATTTTGTTTTAAATTTGAGAGAAAAGGAGAGCGATCATTGTATGCATGGAGTGCTAGAAAATATTCTTAAGTCTCACTTGGAAATACACAGTAGTACCGCATCAATCAAAACGAGGTTACAACTGCAAGGTATCTTATCCCTTGAAAGGGGCAGAACAATAAATCAAAGCTCTTTTGCTATAATGCCAAGAATCCCTCTACCTATAACCATTCTAAGTCTTATAATCCAAAAAGTCACTTTTCCAAGCACTACAAAAAATATCTTTGCATAATCAAATGATGTAAACTGCTCTTGAACTTAACAATTAAATTTTAATCCGAATTTATAGTATAGTTCCAGTAATTGCCCACCATAAGGACAGGAGTAGCTTTAACTAAAGTGTTTCTTATGGCAATTAACTAACACAAGAGCACCACCAGGTGGTTATGTTTTATGCATAACCACCTGTTTCGTCTTAGGTAGTCTGTGACCAAACTAGACGTGATGTGATAACTCAAACTCTATATTTTGTTTGTTTCCCATAAAAAGGCTGTGGGGAAGGGCAATTCAAACCCAAGAATTATTGTTGATTAAGTTTTATTTAATTGTACAGCACTTTGGAATCTCCAGACCTAAACAATATTCAAATATTTGTAATAAAAAATAATAGAATCAAGGATCTTTGCCTTATTGGCTCCATAAGTCAGAAGAAACTTGAAGGCACACAACAACAAGAAAAATACAGTAAACTATCACCCAGTTGGGCCAGTTGACCAGCTGAGATGCTTCACGTTAGGAAAGTTGAGCAAAATACAAGCAATACTAAAAAGCAATCCTTGGACTACAAGCCCTACATATACAGCATTTAGAAAGCGATTTGTAGTCCAACACTTCAACAGAGTGCCACAATTATACACAGGTGGCCATATTTCTTTGGGAGACATCACTGGTCAAGTTGAGTAACAAATTTGCATTGTTCAAGAAAAAAAAATATAATCTTAACAATCTATGGTACCTTGCAACTTTCTTGGTCATAAGGTATTACTATCTTAGCATAACGTATTGATTTCTTTCATACAACTCTATGGGTATGTATTCTTTAACATTTATGGTACTAAGTCTACACAGAGTAAATCCCATTCTATTAACATTAACATTAGTGGATCCCACTGTACCTAGATTATAGCCTTAAATAACAACAACACACTATTTCCCTGGGTGTTTAGATATTGATCCCATAACCCGTATTCCTTGTGTTTGGGTGGGGTTAGGAAGGAGATGGTGTTGAGGAAACAGAAAAGGTATATTTGTTTGAATTACATGCCAATGTGCCTTGTTAAATTATAATCATCAGTAGGAAAAAATAATTGGTTATAAGCAACTCATTGTCATTATAGACAGCTATGGTTATGGATCATTATTTGTAACCAGTTCCTTATAAGCTGAGATGTTCTGAATATAGTCATGCCATAGTTTCAGGTATTTATTTTATATCCATAGGACAAACCTAGGAATTCAAGGGTAATCACTTTTGCAAAAAGCAATAGTTTAGCTTTTGACACAGTTATGACATACAATGACATCCAAAATTAATCCAATTCTGGGAATGAAGTTGTAACATGTCTGAGTTTCTTTCCTCTGTGGAGATGTTGTGAACATTGTAAATAAAGAAAAGTAAACCTTGAAAGAAAGGAAGTTATACACTGTTTACTCCCAAAGGAGTTCTTAAGAAGTACTACTGAAGAAGAATAAAATATACAGGTGAGAAGGTGCTTCCCCAAGGACTATACTCAAACATATGATCTTGGTATCTGAAAGGTTATTTAAGAATAGCCAGTCTTTTATTTCCTCACAGAACAGTGGTTATATCATTGTGTCATTTTTGTATGCATAAAATTTAAGACAAACTTCGATTAACATTAATACCATAAACTGTCAAACACATATCATAGGGATGTGTAGCATATGCTACACATTTTTAGCTTAAGAAATCTAGTTTATAGTTTATTATGATAAGCCATGCCTTTATTTCTTTTAATTCTATTTTCAAAAGTTCACCTCAAATAAATTTCTATTTCATATTCACCTTCTTATATCCATTCTTCTCTTCTCAAATATGTACTAGCTGTTTTCCCAGACCAGGTTATTTCCTTGTTTGATTTGATTTCACACCCATCACTTCACTAGAATTCCCAGACAGCTTCTAAATTAAAATGCATATAAATCCAATAAAATGCATATAAAACCATTAGCTGCAGTCCCAGAACAACTAATGATAAAAATGTCAATGAAACTGGCTTTAAAAGGCCTAACACTATTAATTACAGATGGCTTAGAACAGTCTTTCTCAACCAGTGTGCCGTGGCACACTAGTGTGCCGTGAAGGACCTCCTGCTGTGCCGCGAGAAAAGCTCTCTGCCCCCCTTCCTCCCCCCCTTCCTGCCGAACTCCTGCTGCTTGGGGAGGAGGAGGAGGAGTGGCAAAGAAAAGACACTGCCTCCTTCGGCCGTTTCCCCAGCCAGCCTCCAATCCGCCATGACTCCCACCATGACTCTCGCCCCTCGCTTGCTGAAGCCGCGTGGAGGAGGAGCCCTGCCCACTGAAGCCCATTCACCACTCATGCTCCTATTCTGTAGGAGAGCTGAAGCTGGGGGGAGGGGGCGGGGCATGGCGTGGCCTGTAGGTGAGCTGAAGCTGAGGGGGCACTGGGGCGGGGCATGGCGGTAGCCATGGCGCGGCCTGGCTCTGCCCCCTCCCCCGGCTTCGGCACTCCCAGCAGCTGCTCCCAGCAGGCCTTTACTGTGTTAGAGTGTCATTTTGTGTCATTTTGGTTGGTAGTGTGCCCCCGGATTTTTTTAATGTTAAAAGTGTGCCGCGGCTCAAAAAAGGTTGGGAAACACTGGCTTAGAACACAGATTGCAGTGTCTAAGCCATTAGGCTAGTTTGTTGGTATAGAACAGGGCTGTCCAACTTCTACCGGACCTTGGGCCGGAATTCCGGTCACTGATCACCTGGGGGGCCAAGCCCCCGGCTCCGCCCCCTCCCCGCCCCCCGCTCCGCCCCCTAATTAAAATACAATTAAATATAATTATAACAGAAAGGTGGAAGGTTGGAGGTTGGGAATAAATTAGGGAGGGATTAAAACACAATTAAATATAATTATAACAGAAAGGTGGAAGGTTGGAGGTTGGGAATTAAAACACAATTAAATATAATTATAACAGAAAGGTGGAAGGTTGGAGGTTGGGAATAAATAAAACACAATTAACTATAATTATAACAGACAGGTGGAAGGTTGGAGGTTGGGAATAAATTAGGGAGGGATTAAAACACAATTAAATATAATTATAACAGAAAGGTGGAAGGTTGGAGGTTGGGAATAAATTAGGGAGGGATTTAAACACAATTAAATATAATTATAACAGAAAGGTGGAAGGTTGGATATTTAATATTATATCCCCAGAACAAAATTATATTAATGAAGCAATCCATTTAATATTATATCCCCCAGAACATTTGGGAGTTGTAGTTGCTGGGATTGGTAGTTCGCCTACAATCAAAGAGCATTCTAAACCCCACCAATGATGGAATTAACCAATCTTGGCACACAGAACTCCCAAGAAATACTGGAAGGCTTTGGTGGGCATTTACCTTGAGTTGTGGAGTTGTAGTTCACCTCCATCCAGAAAGCACTGTGGACTCAAATAATGATGGATTTGGAGCACTGGAGAAGCAGGAACGGATGCCCCGCCCTCCGGTTTGCAGAAGCACTGGAACGGCAGGGAGGAGGAGCTGGCTCTCTTCCTCCTCCTTGGCCCTTTCTCTCTCGGCAGCGCCGATTGCAAACGGATCGCCACGGTGGCGCCGAGAGGGACAAGGGGTGGTACAGGGAGGAGGAAGAGAGCCAGCTCTTCCTCCTCCTTGTACCGCCCCCTTGTCTCTCTCTCGGCAGCGCCGATGCAAACCGGATCACCGCGGTGGCGCCGAGAGGGCCAAGGGGGTGGTACAGGGAGGAGGAAGAGAGCCAGCTCCTCCTCCTTGTACTGCCCCCTTGTCTCTCTCTCGGCGGCGCCGATGCAAACCGGATCGCCGCCGCGGCGCCGAGAGAGAGAAAAGGGAGTGGTACAGGGAGGAGGAGCTGGCCCCCTTCCTCCCTGCCCCGCCCCCTCCTCCCCTCCCTCCCCCCCACTGCCATTTTAAAAAAAATACATATATTTTAAAAAATAAATGGCGGCGGCAAGGAGATTGGGACAGAGGGGGCGGTGCAGGGAGGAGGAGCTGGCTCCCTTCCTCCTCCCTGCCCTGCCTCCTCCTCCCCTCCCTCCTCCTGCCGCCATTTAAAAAAAATATACAGTATATATATATTTTTTTTAAAAAAATTAAAAAATATTTTTTAAAAAATTTTTGCAGGAGGGGAGGCGGGCCGTGTGCGGCCCGCGGGCCACCTGTTGGGCAGGCCTGGTATAGAATAAATGAGACAATCAGTAATTTCTGTTTATCATCATCATCATCACTTTATTACTTATTAATCGCCCTCCATCCAGGATGCTCTGGGCAATTTACACAAAACAATAAAAACAGGATAACACATAACACAGATGATAGATATAAAAGTTACAAGTACAAGTCAAATGCTCTACTGAATAGCCAAGTCTTTAGTGCCTGGCTAAAAGGCCGCAGGTCGTGCATAGCTCTCATATATGGTGGCAGTGAGTTCCACAAGGCCAGGGCAGAGATTGAGAAGACCCTATGCCTCATGCTAACAAGGCATACTTATCTGGGACCTGGTATGTGAAGCAGATTATGTTGAGAGGGTCGAAGCGACCACTGATGGCCGTAGGGGGAAAGGCGGTCTCTGAGGTATGACGGCCCCTGGCCGTACAAGGCCTTAAAAGTCAGGACCAGCATCTTATAAAGAATCTGGTATTCTGTTGGCAGCCAATGCAACTGTTGAAGAGTTGGTGTTATGTGGCATTTCATGGGTGTTTGTGTACATAGCCTGGCTGTCGCATTCTGGACAATGTAATTCTTCCGGGTCAAGTGGGTCCAGTATACATTGTCTGAAATAAAAACAGCCAATATATCCATTCCTAATATGTTCACCATTATTCGCTCTAAAAGGGGGGTGGGGAAGATTTTGAATTTGTAAATGAGTTTGAGGAGCTGTGCAGATTTGTGCCTTTCTGGAGCAAGACCTCTTTGTTCTCTTTTAAGTAAGAATGAGGGTGGGAAGAGTTTGTGCCTGCAAGATTGTACCCTGAGAAAGGCTTACATCATAATAAGCAGGAATGCAACTTCCCCAGACTCGCCAAAGGCTCCATGGTAGTGATTTCTGAGGATCCTGCAAATCAGGTCTTCTATTCTTGGTTTATGGATATTGGCAATCCCATGCCCCCAAGGTAGACACTGTGCATAGTGAGCTTTTAAACAAGCAGTATCAACAATTGCATGATGGAATAATGTATACACTTCTCATCCTGAGTCCTATACTGGAAAGAAGGTAATACATAAATTTAATTAATTTAATAAGTACCAAGGTACCTGATTATAGCAACAACAACAACAAAACTAAGTTTGAATGAGGAAAACAGACAGATCTTTTTCTCATTTATAAAAGAATTTTTTAGTGTGCTCTTCACTTAATATATCTCACCACTCAACCTTTTTAGAAAGCTTAGTTCTGTAAGTTATATTTCACCTACGTGATCTTTATACTTCCTCAGGCTATTGAACTGCTGCAACATTAAGTAGCATCATCACCCACAGCTATAAATTGTCAGCTTACAAAGATTCAGCACTTTCTGAATTGGCTTTGAGTTCCCAATCCATTACATTTTGATGCAACATTAATAAATGTTTGGCTGGTTGTAGTGTTAAGTGAAGGCAGAATACAGGCTTCTTAACAGCAATATACATCAGTTGGAAGTTCACTTTTCTGTGCTCCAAAAGGCCTTAGTAACAAAGAAAAAAATAGGTTTGAAGGTAGATAGAGGATTATGTAATTTAATTATTAATGTTAACCTAGTGAACACTAATAAGGATACCAAAGTTTATAAATGGAAGTCTTGTAATAGTGAATCTAATTGTTTGCCCTCTTTTTGTCTTCACTGTGAACTCTTATGAAATTATGACTCAGTTTATCCAGAATTTGTCATTTATCAGGTGTCCCCTTCCATACCTATTTATTTTCTCGCAAGTAAGACCTCTTCACAGGTAATAGACAGGCCTTCATTTTTTCCATCTGCAGTGTCTTAAACAAAATAGTAGCAGTTTCTCAAATGAATGCTGTGAAATATCATTTTGTGGGCCCCTTGGGTACTTCACCTGGGAACCACTGGAATATCTTGAGCTCAAGTCATTGCGCTGGCTCTCAGTACAATCCCAAACAAAAGGAATTCTGAGATATTTCATTTGGCTGCCACATTAGAGGTGCTTTGCATCCATTCTATGGAATGAGCACAAAAAGTAGCCTTGACCCTCCCTCATTACAAAATCTATGCATCTGTTGAACTACAATATGTATGAAAGCCAACATGTAGTAATGAAACCAGGGTTGAAATCCCCAATTGACAATGGAAACCCACTGGGTGACCTTGTGCTAGTTAGTTACTCCATCTCAGAGGAAAGCAAACGCACCCACCCAAGCAAATTTTGATCGCTCACCTTAGGATTGCTATAAGTCAGAAGACACAGAACAACAGTAGGTAATGTTTACTTAAATAGCCTAAATATCTATATTAGATCGGCTCCCAACCTCATGACATTTAGGAAAGGCGTGAAGACTTTCCCCTTTGAAGCAGCTTTTAACAGAAGTCAGGTATTTATGGCTACGGGGAATTTTTGACTGATTTCAACTTTTAATAATACAGAAGGTTTCGGGGGACTGTCGAACCTCTATTACTTGTTTGGTTACGGTTTTTAATTATTTGTATGTTTTGAAATATGCTGCCTTGGGTATGTCCTGGAGAAAGATAGCATAGAAATCTGTGTAATAAATAAAATAAATAATAAATAAAATAACCGGTTCCTACTTCATATTGGAAGTTAAGCAGCTCAGCTCTGGTTTGTACTTTTATTTTTTTTATTTATTTTTCAGTTTTGCATGCCATCCTTCCCCAAGGGCTCAGGATGGCTTACAGAGAATATAAAAAACACACTTTAAAACAACCAAAAGAATTAAACTCTTAACTAAAAAACTATAAAACTATTCACAGCTGATTAACCAAATCAGACCCCCGAAATGTAATAAACGCAATTGAATATCTAGATAAAAACATAGGTTCGAAGGCCCTCTTCGCGTTCCTTGATGCGGAGAAGGCATTCGATCGAGTCTGCTGGGGGATAATAGAAAGATTATTAAATGAATTGGATATGGGCATAAACTTTATCTCAGCCATAAAAGCGATTTACCAAAAACAGGAGGCACAAATAGTAATTAATGGCCAAAAATCTGGAAAGATCCCGATAAATAAGGGAACAAGACAAGGATGCCCCCTGTCGCCCTTGATCTTTAATTTTGTCTTAGAGGTACTTTTAAGGGATATAATAAAGGATGAGGACCTAAAAGGACTGATAATAAGAAATAAAAGCTATAAAATATACGCTGTCATGACGATTTAGTGTGCCTAGTTGACAACCCGACCGAGAATATGGACAAATGGTTAAGGAAATTAGAAGCGTTCGGTAAAGTATCAGGATTTAAGCTTAATAAACTTAAATCTCAAATTATGGTAAAAAATATAGACAAAAAAGAAGCGGAAGATATTGAAATCAAGTATGGAATCCCAATAGTGAAAAAGTCCAATACCTAGGTATAACTATCTCCTCCAAGAATTGCCAGCTAATAAAAATAATTACGAAAAACTTGGACCCAAATTAAAGAAAACCTTAAAAACTGGGAGAAACTCAACCTATCCCTACTAGGCAAAATATCTACGATTAAAATGAACATTTTTCCTAAGTTGAATTTTTTATTTCAGATGCTTCCTATATTAAAAAATTACACTTTGCTAAAAAGATGGCAGGCTGAATTATCCAGATAAAATCTGGAGTGGGAGAAGGGCAAGAATCAAACAAAAATACTTACAGGAATTGCCGGAAAAAGGAGGCCTTGGTCTCCCGGACCTTATCTCCTATTACGAAGCTAACTGTCTAGAAAATGTCAAAGATTGGATACATCTGAAGGATGTGAGTCTATTAAATTTAGAAGGATGGGAGAATAGGTTCGGGTGGCATGGCTACCTATTTTATAACAAGGAAAAAGAGGACAGGAATTTTAAAAACCATATAATAAAAGCCCCCCTCCTACAAGTATGGAATAAATTCAAGGACAATATATATGGAAGATACCCCTTATGGGCATCCCCATTGGAGGCCCTCCAAGTAATAAAGGCCGATAAGGAAATGTGGCCCACTTATAGAGACATTTTAAGGAAAGACAATAATAACTTTGTTTTGAAAAGCCAGGATGACCTAAAGGACCTCAGGATAAACTGGTTTCAATATAATCAAATTAAAATGAGGTATAGAGCGGACAGGCATATAGGATGGGAGGAAACAACAACGGCTGCAGGGAAGATATTGACCCAGGTAGGTAAGAAAGTAGTTAGTAAGCTCTATAAATATATCCTAGTAAATAAACATCAGAAGGACCCCATAAAGGATTATATGCATAAGTGGAAAGACAATATAGGTTATAACATTAATTTGGAACAATGGGAAGGAAGCTGGAAGAGGAACCATAACCTCACTTATGCCTATGTGTTAAAAGAAAATTATTTTAAAGTTTTATATAGATGGTATTTAACTCCAGCACAGTTAGCGAAAATTTATAAAAATGCAAACGATGGCTGTTGGAAATGCCAGAAGGCCAGAGGTACCTTCTTCCACCAGTGGTGGTCCTGTCCGGTGGTTAAAAAGTATTGGGTAATGGTACAGAAGATAGCCGAGGAAATTACACAAATAAAGGTAGAATTAAAAGCGGAAATTTTTCTTTTGCATATTATAGATACAAACCTAATGAGTAAGGAGAAAGAGAAATTATTTTGCTACATCGCAACGGCCGCCAGAATTGTTCTGGCCAGACACTGGAAAGGACAAGAAATACCCGAAGAGAATGAACTTTTATACAAAATGTTAGAACTATCAGAAATGGACAAATTGACATGCCTATTAAGAAGGGGATCGTCTACTCCGTTTTCGGAGACATGGAAACCTTTTGTTGTATATGTAAAAAAGAAGAAAAATATTGATATGAAAGGATTTTGGATCTAAGAAAGATGATAGAAGAAATATATGATTTGGCTCTAGAACTAATAAGTTTAGGTATCCGAACTAGCGGGTGAAGTCAACCGGTGTTTTTAGTCTATATGTTTTCGTGATGTACTCCACCCTACCCGTTCCCACCCCCCCTATCCCCCTCCCCCACCCCCTCTGATCCTCTGTCTTCACAGTGGCGAAGTGTATGTAGTTTTGTTCTTGTTTTTAATCAATAAAAATTATTATTAAAAAAAGAAGAATTAAACTCTTAACTAAAAAACTATAAAGCTATTCACAGCTGATTAACCAAATCAGACCCCCGAAAGCCTGCTGGAATAAAAACGTCTTGCACACTCTGCAGAACTTTGTTAGAGCTCTCAAGGCTCACACATCTTCTGATAGAGCATTCCAAAGAGTTGGAGCTATGATCGTAAAGGCTCACCATCTTGTCGATGTCAGCCGTTATCAAGACACTTTGATGAGAACTGCCCAATGAGTGATATCAGTTATTGTGGGTCATATTTTAGATGAAGGGACTGGCAAGACTTTCTCCAAGTATTCCTTCCCCAACCAAAAAAAACCCATATGAAATTCATAGAGTCACTGTAAGTCAACAGGCACATGCATACAATACATACTATGTGCTTTCCCATTAGACCAGCACGTACCACCCAGAATAAATACGAAAGGCTGCTTGGCTTTTTACATGTGTGAGGTGATTGCAGTTTCACATTATGCCATATCAAGATTGTCAATATGTATTTGTGTGTATATACATATAATATTGATAATATTATAATATAATACAATATAATACTACTAATATATTATAATTATATATTTTATATTACATGTAATATTACTAATAATATTACAGTATAATGTTATAGTACAATGTAATATATAATATTAATATTGTGCTATGGCAATAATATAATATATTGTATTTACATTTAACTTGTAAATCGCTCTGAGTCCCCTTTGAGGTGAGAAGGGCGGCATATAAATGTTGTAAATAAATAAATAAATATGTGTCTCAATTCTTTATATGGCATTTCTATCATATCAATGCAGTTGTAAGGTCCAAGGCAAATTGCCACACACCTCAGGTATATTTCTATATGCCACACCCCCTGCAGAATTCCCTGCAGTCGATTTTTTCTGGCCCAAACAGATAATAAATTGCTGTTCCTGAAACCAGTTCATTGTTCCCTTTAAAACATACTGGAAGGCCTGCCTATATTGTACAATTTCCAAAAAAACCACCCAATTTTCACAATCAAGGGAACAGTTTTATTTTTCAGTAATTCATGGGGGCCTAGGACATAAATGTTGACCCTAAATCAGTGGTTCCCAACCTGTGGGCCACGAGACCTAAAATAAGGTCCGCAGCTCTAGATTATTAAATATGGTTTTCTGTGGGCGAGCAGATGGCAACTACTGGATGGCATATGTTCTATTTCAGAAACTAGTACTGATGTGGTGTATCCAATGCAATTTTCTGAATCAGCATCCCAAATAATCAAACAAGATCTAAAGTTGATCAAAAACCAATTCATAACCCTTTTGGTACTAATGCTGGAGAGGGTCCCTGGTCACACTGGTCCTTGGTCAAGATGGTCCCTGGTCAAGTGGTCCCTGGTCAAGTGGTTCCCGGTCAAAGGGGTCCTGGGTCAAAAAAAGGTGGGAACCGCTGCCCTAAACCAATTCAGTTGCCCACTTGTATTCTAGGCCAGTGTTTCTCAACCAGTGTGCCGTGAGCAATCATCAGGTGTGCCACGAGAGGAGGAGGCTCTCTGCCCCCTTCCTTCCCCCTCCTCCTGCCGAACTCCTGCCTGCCTCCAATCTGAGGAGGAGGAAGGGACGGGTGGCTTGTTGAAAAAGAAGAAGGGAGGAGGAGCACCGCCTCCTGAAGCCCGCCTGTGCTCCCCAACCTGCTGTGAGAATCTGCCATGACTCCCGCCATGACTCTTGCCCCTTGCTTGTTGAAGCCGCACGGAGGAGGAGCCCCGCCACAATGCTGGCTTGCCCCCTCAAAGCTGGCGAAGCTGTGGGAGAACTGAAGCCGGGGGAAGGGGGCGGGGCATGGCATGCCCTGGCTCCGCCCCCTCCCCCAGCTTCAGCACTCCCACAGCTTCACCAGCCTTGAGGGGGCAGTGCCAAGCCAGCGGTGGCAGAGCCACCACAATGCTGGCTTGGCACTGCCCCCTCAAGGCTGGCGAAGCTGTGGGAGAACTGAAGCCAGGGGGAGGGGCATGGTGTGGCCTGGCTCCTCCCCTGGCTTCGGCACTCCCTGCAGCTGCTCCCAGCAGCTCACCATCTCCCATCCGTTCTTTACTGTGTTACAGTGTCATTTTGTGTCATTTTGGTTGGTGGTGTGCCCCTGGATTTTTTTAATGTTAAAAGTGTGCCGCGGCTCAAAAAGGGTTGGGAAACACTGTTCTGGGCTACAGGCATTGCATAAACAGACAAGAAAAGTCAACCATTGTTGATGGATTATACAGAAGGTTAGATGTTATCAAGACACTTTAATGCTTTAATTGTCTGGAAAGTACTGTTTATTTAAGGAATCTGCTATCATCTTATCCACATTCAGGTCCTTAACTGAAACCTGGAATGCAATAATTCTTCTTCTACTGTCATCCTAGATCTCTCATTCAGAATGAATTAGAATTGCAGATATGAAATTCTCTGTTCTACTCTGCTCTAGAATTAGCCATTTGATTGCACATCTCCTTGATGTTTGTTATTGTGGACTCCCTGCTTCTTGAGATGAACTCTGGGGGAACAGTTTTATTTTTCAATAGTCCATGGGGTCCTATGGGGTCCTAGGACACAAAAGCTGTCTGTAGCCCTTGTGCAGTTGGTCATCTTCTGAAGCCTTACTTAAGGCAAAGAATACGATGAGCAAGACAAAGAAAAGACGGCAGTCAGTAGCCTCCTCCCAAGTCCTCTTGCTTCTTCAAGCCAACTGCCTTCTGCTGGCACTCCTGTAGGAGTGGAATGTTCATTAACTGGTCTATAAAACATGATCAATTTGATCTTCCTGTATAAAACTTAAATACCCAGCCCTGCTGCAAAATTGCTAAGGTTCATAAAGTCTTCTTTGGCTGTGTAACAATAATAGCTGTCTATAGTAGAACTCATTAACAAGGATATAAAGTCTAAAAGGCAAGCTTTTGACTGCTTATATTTAACCATTTATAATAACATATTACAGAGCATATTTATTTATTCATAAACTTAACACAATACATTAAAAACATTTGTTTCAGAATCCATTGCTTCTGTGCAATGTGCATTCATACAAGCTTGGGGTACCCTGTCTTACATGTTATTGAATGCATATGGAACTACAGAGGAAAGTTAATTATTTTTCCCTGTTTGCCATTCTCAACAAATCTATCAGGAAGGCGAGACAAAGGGAATCACACAATGTGTCCAAAGGAGAGCAAATAAGCTGGTTTGAAAACCAAATCCATTCCTGTAACTGCACTGATTTGACAAGAACAGTCCTACTTAATGCTCTTTTGTCCCACCTCTATGGCTCCGCTTAGAATATCCAGTTCCTTGTTCCTCTTGCCCATTCATCCTCAACAAACTTTAATGGCTGCAAACTGAGTTCAGTGCAAACATAGTTTGCATTCAATTATGTCAGCAGGAAGAAGATGAGAGGAAGACGTGAAATGTTGTCCTTCCCACTCAGGGAGGAAAATATGACAGTCTCTCCTAACTTCTGTGTTTCTTTTCATTTACATCCCTGTTTTCATTCATGAAGTGTTAGAAGGTTAGGGAACTGGTTCTTGGGGTGCTTTCAGACAACACCAATTCGCAGGTTTTAGTTAGCAGCAAAAAAATCCTGGGACTTCAGTAGAGGTCCATGTACAAACCTGTTGGTTCTGGGATTTCTGCCTCCATCGTCCACACTTGATGCTTTGTTGCAGAATTTTGCAACCCACAAAATGGCTGCTGTGGGACATCTGCTGGAAAGTTCAGCAGTTTTTTTAACCCTCAATATGCGGATATGCAGATATGTGAATAACTGCAAAACAAACAAACATCTAAACCTATAAAAAAAACCTAGATTTTAAAAATCCTGTGATTTCTGAATGCAAGGACATACAGACATTCAAAAATGCAGATTTTCTGCTCAGACCTGGGATATTCCCGCAATGAAAATCTTTTGCCATTTGTAGAGATTCCTTCCGTGTTTTAAGGAAATAGTGTCTGGCCACCCTTCTGTTTGCTGTGGGAGTTCCTGGGATAAAGGTACTGTCTGGGCAAGCCCTTGAAGAGGGGGAAAGTCAATGGTGATATCACAGCCACTTTGATTTTTTTGATAGCATATAATGTGGAAAGTGGAGTGAACTTATATTCTGCTACTCTAGAAACCAGAACATGAAAACTGAGTTTTATTTCAATTGTATTGTATTATTTTATTGCCTTTCATTTCCTTATGTGCCATTTTTAGCAGAAAGGGAGGGTGCAAATTAATGAATATGCAGATTCTAACTTAAATAGCTTATGATTATTTCTTAAATAGCTTTTTCACCAACAGAAAGGTAGAAGCAAACCAAGCAAGCAGCAGGAATTATTTGTAATCTGCTACTATTTAAGTGCTGTACTTTAACTTTCAAAACACTTCCACCATGTGATCGCATTCCATTTTTGCTTAGTACATGAGAGTCTTTCAAGCTATAACTGAAGTGCTTTCTCTCAGCAAGCTAAATGCATTTCTCCACTGATTGAGGCAGCCAATTTCAACCACTGTCAGGAAATGACCAGCGCAGTCAGGTCAGACTCTGTGGAAAAGTGCGAAATCCATCTCATACTCAATCAGCCACCAATTACAAATTCTCAGCAGGAGGGTCATGTCTAAAATGAGTTTCTTTTCAAATGCAGCTCTTTGTGCATTGCCTGGGATGTAGGGATGCCTGAAAAGCAGTAAATAAGCCAGGACCTTTCTGTATTTTATGGACTTTGCCATTTCTGAGAAAACTATCCAAACCCACAATTCCACACAAATTCCCTTGGTCATTTTGTTGTTTTCCCCCCCTCTAAAGCATTACCACTTCTGATAATGCTTTACTCTCAGAGAAAATACAATAAAGTCTGTCTAGATGTTTACTGCTTTCTGTTTATATTTTTTATTCATCAAGGGTTTTTTAAAAATATGATCAGTTGAACATGATGATAAGAGCAATGTACTGTGTTTACTGGGTTGGGGTGCAGGGAAAGCTCTCCTAGGCACTCACTTTCTGTGGATACGGTTATGATTGAGCTGCTAATATGAGTGGTAGTCATATTAAGTGGTACACAGGCAATTATATCACAGAAGTATCCAATGGTTGTCTACATCCACTGCAGTGCTCACTCACTAAATCTAGCCTTAGCAAATACTTGCAGCATTCCACCTGTCAGAAACTGCCAAGGAACACTATTATTTGTGGTATTCCTTTGTAACCATAAATTGCCAAATATTTTCATTTTTTTTAAGATTTGAAATTTTGTAACTAAAATAGAAATTTGATTTAATTATATCTATACAAAAATAGAATGAATCAATGAATCTAATATAAATTATAGAATAAACAAATAATAAATAAATAGATAAATAAATCATATAATTTAAATTGTTTTGTGTTAAGGACCTACTCTTCATGATGAGCTTTAAAAAATGTTTCAACCCCCACCCTGATTTTTTTTCCTGGCTACAGGCCTGATAGTTTGTTTGAACATGTAAAAATCAGATGATGATTGTGTTAACTGAAAAATTCAAAACATGAAGATGATTGGTTGGGCTATGCCAGCGGTGCTAGATGAGCCTGGAAGTTTTGGCAACAGTTACATACATAGGTTTTTCAGTGCAGGAGCTTGCCAGGACAAATTAGTATATTTTCTGCTTCTGAGCAGCTGGAAGAAAATCCTTCGCATGGACACAAGAAAAATTTGAATCTCTCTCAAAGGGCATTGTATAACTGTATATATGTTTTGCACAACAAAGAGTAAACTCATTATTTACTGATCATCTGCATGACATATCTTTTCTCCAGCAAAGCAATGTGTAGATTGGTAAAGATGTAAACTACATGTGATATATTGTTTCTAACCTCCTCCTGAACTGCTTTTGCAATAAGAGGTCATTGCATATTCAACATGGATGATACATCTGGATGTATAGCCAACTTATCAAACAAGTCTAAGTGCAGCACATCTTTTTCAGATCTTTAATAAAACTCCAGTTTTTGAAATCTAGTCTTGCTTTACTCCAACAGCTGCATGATATTTTATCATCATTTTGCAAGGAGGCTGATGGAAGACGTGCTGCCCTCACATTACAGCTGCTATAAAACATTCCAAAAATGCAATTTATTGAAGTACATTTACAGGGTGAAGTCATTTTTACATCCTAGATATTTTAAAAGGGGTAATGGTACTATCATTTCATTGAAATTCCTATGTCCAGCAGCATCCTTGTTTTCTTGTCCTGAATAAAGCATTGAGGGCTTGGTAGACTCTGAAAAGCTGCATATTATGCATTCAATTGTTATGCTGAGATAGCCATTGGCACAGCCCTCCAGAGCTCACTAATATTCAATTTGCAGAGTTTGTCAGGTCAAAACTAATAAAAATAATTTCAACTAGGGTATATATAAGGTGATGTACATTGATCTACAACTCAGGAGACTTACCACCTCATCAGATAGGCAAAAGATAATAATTTAAATAAAATGGCATGACAAAGATAGGGGATCTTTTAAACTTGGATGGAACAATGAAAGACTGGGGTGAGGTAACAGACAAATTTGGGTCAAGCAATTGGTTGTTATGGTATGGAATGTCGCAAAAGATTACAGAGAGGGGGAAAAGGAAGGTCCTGAGACAGATTTAGATCAAATATTACAATGGAAAACTGAGAAAGGGGAAGTAATTATGGGATTCATATATGATAAACTAATAGATGACCGATATAATTTGAAACCCACTCTGTTAGAAGTATGGAAAGAAAAAATAAGCTATAGTCAGAAGGACTTAGAACTGTGGATACATTAAATAAAAAACTTAAACATTTAAAGATCGAAGAAATACAACTGAAAATACTGACAAAATAGTATAGAACCCCCAGCAAATAGCCCATATTACAAAAAACATCTAAAAGCTGTTGCCGTCAATGTAGGGGAACATTACCCTTTCCCCGCCTACACAGTGAGCGGGGAAAGGAACTTGCCTCCTCCCCTGAAGAGAGGTGATTGGTTGCCTCTGGAAAACTTTCTAGAGGAGTGAGCGGAGGCTGGCTAATTGTTATGGCCAGCCTCCTGCCTCATTCCTGCTGGAAACTTTGACCCACCACTCCCCCGCAGTTGACAGTATAGCAGTCTCCTAAAAGTGCCGGGTAGGAATTTTTCCCCCTCTATGTTCTAGGGTGTTTTTTTTTTTTCGCCTACCCTATACTGTTATTAGGGGCTAGTTGGATGGTGGTCTTATAAATAGCACAAAAAACTGCGAAGGCAGTGTATATCTAGTCAAAACACTTTTAAATACACAGCATAAAACTCACAGGGTGAGTATCATAGTGAACAAGAAAACATATCAAAGGAATTACATAGGCAATGCAATGGGAATCATACAATCATCAAGAATGCAAACAAGTCAAATAGCCATTGGAAAGTCACATATATCAATGCAGTACAACAATAACAAGGCTACAAGAACGCTTATAGGGTCCGTCTCAGTAAATCAGAACCTAAATGGTATGCAGGCGGATACCCTTTCTGGAAGAGGAAAATAACAGGGGTGAATGAGCCCCCGGCTGAAACCCCCGTGATCGGGTGGCGAAGCCAAGGTTATTTCCGGGGTCTTGCTCTGGCCGGTGCGTCTATCTGGTAGCAGACGCCAGCTCCGCCCACTGTGGAGTAGCAAGGGATGGCGGGAGTGGTAGTCCACTGTAAAGCAAAGACGCCCGAGCTCAGCTGTGGCGAGCGGCGCGGAAAAAGAACTCAAGCCCCAATACTGGCGTCTTCAAAGGACGTTGGTGAAGGGGTCAAGCCTGACGGCGAAGAGCTCAATGTGATGCCGGCGGCGGGCCGTTTCGTCCTTTCGAAACAGGACTTCCTCAGAGGCTGTGTTAGTCATACATGATGTCCTCACATGCGTGGAGTCTAAATAATAAGTAATTAAGGGTAGCGGTTAGGGACCTAAGCGAACAGTGTCTATAGGGAACACGGTATGTCCTAAATAATAAACATATTTACCATCAAGAGTCTTTAAAGAGTCGTGGAGGATGGACCATCTCATCCAGTGGAAATGGCAAGGAGGAACGGTAGTGGGAGAGATTTATAAGAGTGGATTTAAAGATACAGTAAATTAAGGGCAAGTTAAAGGCACAGTAGGAAAAGGACTATTTGCTCAATAGGGCATTCAAACTAAGTGGGTCATTGAGGCCTCCAAATTGTTTTTCTGTTGATAGTTGAATTATCCAGAATGTTTCCCTTTGTTTGAGGTACTTAATGATGTACCGTCCTTGCCTCCACTTGAGATTTCCACCTCTTTAAAGACTCTTGATGGTAAATATGTTTATTATTTAAGACATACCGGCCCTATAGACACTGTTCCTCCCTAACGACTTAATTACTTTTATTTAGACTCCACGATGTGAGGACGTCATGTATGACTAACGCAGCCTCTGAAGAAGTCCTGTTTCGAAAGGACGAAACGGCCCGCCGCCGGCATCACATTGAGCTCTTTGCCGTCAGGCTTGGCCCCTTCACCAACGTCCTTTGAAGACACCAGTGTTGGGGCTTGAGTTCTTTTTCCACGGGGCTCCCCACAGCTGAGCTCGGGCGTCTTTGCTTTACAGTGGACTACCACTCCCGCCATCCCTTGCTACTCCACAGTGGGCGGAGCCGGTGTCTGCTACCAGATATACGCTTTTCGGCCAGAGCAAGACCCCGGAAATAACCTTGGCTTCGCCACCTGATCACGGGTTTCAGCCGGGGCTCATTCACCCCCTGTTATTTTCCTCTTCCAGAAAGGGTATCCGCCTGCATACCATTTAGGTTCTGATTTACTGAGACGGACCCTATAAGCGTTCTTGTAGCCTTGTTATTGTTGTACTGCATTGATATATGTGACTTTCCAATGGCTATTTGACTTGTTTGCATTCTCGATGATTGTATGATTCCCATTGCATTGCCTATGTAATTCCTTTGATATGTTTTCTTGTTCACTATGATACTCACCCTGTGAGTTTTATGCTGTGTATTTAAAAGTGTTTTGACTAGATATACACTGCCTTCGCAGTTTTTTGTGTGATTTGACAGTGCTGCCCCCTGTTTATACTTACTGGTCTTATAAATAGGCCAGCATAAATAGTTTAGAGAAATCCAATATATCAATATACACTCAAGGCACTCCTCAAAGGGTGTTGGGCCAATGCACAAATGCACTCATCTGGACAGCAGTTGAAGGGTGAGGGGGATATCATTGGCCCAGAAATTGGAGAGTCTGGTATAAAGAGTTCAGAAAGGCTTCTCTAGCGTTTCCCTGAGAGGTTGCCCAGTTCTTTGCACACCTCGTTCCCTTGAAACCTATGTTTAGTTCATTTAAAGTTAAATAGTTAACTTTTAATAAAGGTTGCCCAAATTTGAATCCAATTATTGTTGTCTGTCTCGATATTTTGAGGGTTGGGAGGCAATTATCCATATGTGGTGGGACTGTCCCAAGGTACAAGAATTCTATAGAAAAATAAAGGGAGAAATTGAGAAAATATTAGAGTAAAAAATAGGGTTGAATAAGAGACCATTTTTACCCTGACCCTGGAAGGGAAAGGCAGCAATAAAGATTGAGCAGAGACAACTAAATGCAGCCCAAGCTACAGTCACCCTGGGCTGGAAGGAACATTAAAAATGGGATATACAAAAATGATGCCAATATTTAGCAGACTATATACTTCAAAATTATACCATGGATAGGAAAAATAAATATAACAATGGATACCCCAGGAGGAAATGGGAAAAGAAATGGGGAAAACAGATAGCCAAGGCAAAGGGCAACAGAAAAAAATAAGAAATTGAACCAGACTTTCCTTAAGATCCAACAAATAGGAATGAATGATTAAGGAAATGTATGATTGTTCCCAGACAGAGGGGGTGCACAGTGGAGGGAGGGGAGGGGAAAAATAGTGTATACTGTGTAAGTTGCCTATGTTATCTTCAACTTCCTCATGAGGAAAAGTGAAATACAGAGCAACTTAAGCAATGGGACTTGTTTACATTTAAATCTTCTTTTCTAAGGGCCCTTACACACAGTTGAATAAAATCCCACATGTGCTGCTTTGAACTGGAATATATTGCAGTGTGGACTCAGATAACCCAGGGCCCTTCCACACAGCCCTATATCCCAGAACACCAAGGCAGAAATTCCACAATATCTGCTTTGAACTGGGTTATCTGAGTCTTCTGCTTGTACGAGCCTTCACATTTATGCATGTTTGAATGATAAGAAATTTCCCTTCTCATTGCAAGTATATGCAAGCAGGCAAAATGAGTAAACAACTTGTTCGACCATATTGAGTTACATATCAAACAAACAATTTTCAAATTCTTGCACTCTAAATGACAGGAGGGGATAAAACCCAAGTTTTGAAGATAGGTGGGACAGATATCGAATATTGTCCCCATTCACCCTAGGGCCCTTCCACACAGCCATATAACCTAGAATATCAAGGCAGATAATCCACAATATCGTCTTTGAACTGGATTATCTGAGTCCATACTACCATATAATCCAGTTCAATGTGGATTTTACACAGCTGTGTGGAAGGGGCCCTAGTCTCTCTATATACAAATTTTCATCAGCCACTCCAGATACTGCTTGAATACATATATCCCATATTTATGCATAACCACGCATGTGCATTATTTGCTGGTGGATCATTATTTCAATTTGTAAGCTGTCATTTAATCAAAGACTAAAAACACGCAATGTAATGTGAGCTGCCAGATGCATCAGAAACACATGCATGCATGCACACCACAAATGTGAGATCTCCAATTGCCAGAGGCAAAAGCTTGCAAATGAACATTCAGATGGCCAAGATTTGTTTCCACATAGCATGTGCTAGATATTGTGAATAACAGTTAAGATCTGAAATCTCATGACTGCACCTCCCATAATTATCATAACACCATGCTAGGAGAGAATGATATGATCACAAAAAGGACCACAAGAACCATCTAGTCCAATCCCCTGTTGTGCAAGAACACATTTTTAAAAGGCACTCCTGAAAGATGCCTCCCCAAGTTTTGGCAAGGCCTTCCATCATTCTGTAAAGCACATGTGTCAAATTCAATACCCACAGGCCAAATCCAGCCCACGATATTTTATGAGGCCCTCCAGATGCTGAACTACAACTCATTAAACATAATAACTAGAATTGACTAGAGTTGTGATACAATCACATCTGGAAGGCTGCAGTTTGTTCTGTTTCGTGAGAATAGTGGGATTTGGATTTAGATACAAGGCTTGTGGATATGATGTCTGACTTTAAAATATCATTTAACCTCTCCCCAACCTCAGAGCCTCAAGTGCTGTTGGGTTGCAATTCCCATCATCCTCAGTCCTCATGGTGGGAGTTGCCATTCAATAATGTCTGGGGACCCACAGTTGGTAAAAACTAAAGGGCACTGACCACAATATTAAAAAAACTGACCCTCTTTATCAATGGATTCTCCTAGCATGGATTCAATGGCCTTTTGAAGGCAACTGAAGGCCGATGTGGCCCTTGATAAAAATGCATTTGACACCCCTGTTCTAAGGTAATCTATTCCACTGTTGAACAGTTCTTACAGTTAAAAAAATATTTTCCTAATGTTTAGGTGGAATTTATTTGCTTATAATATAATATAATTTGAATCTGTTGGTTTAGAGTCTACATTGTAGAGAACAAACTGGCTCCATCTTCTACATCAGGGCTGTCCAACTTCTACCGGCCCAGGGGCCTGAATTCCGGTCACTGATGACCTGGGGGGCCGAAGGGTCTGTCCGCGCCCCTGGCTCCGCCCCGCCCCCAGCCCCCCGGCTCCTCCCCTGCCCCCGGATCCCGCCCCGCCCCTGCCCCTCCCCCGGGCTCCAATTTACTTACAATTCATAAGGGGCATCCATACAATCAAATATAATCTTTTACTAAGGGGAAATGCAGGGAGGGAATTCATAAGGGGCATCCATACAATCAAATATAATCTTTTACTAAGGGGAAATGCAGGAGGGAATACATAAGGGGCATCCATACACAATTACATAATAATAACATAAAGGTTAGCCTACCTTCCCAAACGCTGGGATCCAGGAGTAGCCGGACCACGAGCAGAGGCGACGACCGACCGAGGCAGCAGCCGAGAAGGTCCAAATCGCGTCTGCGTGGGCCGCAGGGATTAAGCCAGCCGAGATTTCGCAAGCGAGACTACGGAAGCCACACGGGATTGCGCTCTCAACGCAGGCGTGATCTCGCGTTGAGAGCGGCCGTGTGGCTTCCGTAGTCTCGCGATACTTGCTCCGAACCCGGAAGTGGGTAATTTTTTAAAATATTATTATTTAATTTATTTTTTAATTTTCACTTTTATTGAAAAGCTTAGGGGGCTGCAGAGAAGGGGCTGGGGGCCGTATACGGCCCCCGGGCCGCCAGTTGGACAGCCCTGTTCTACATGACATCCCTTCAGATATTTAAAGATAGCAACTACCTCATTTCTCAGCCTTCTCTTCTCACACTAAACAAACCCAACTCCCTAATTTATTCCCTGTGACACTTGCTTCCAGACCTTTGATTATTTTGATCACTCTTCTCTGAATACATTCTCCTGTAGATCTTAGAAAGACTAGTATAGAGACGGAGATCTATCAGATAAAATTGACCTGAGATATATAGAGTTTTATATATCATAACCAGCAGTTTAAATTTTGCCTCAAAACAGACTAGTAGGTAACTTTGTGTGCTGTTGGCACATGGCAGATGCATGATCTTTGCAATTGCATGTGCTTTATTATTGTATTAATATCAAAACTATTTATTTTAATATGGAGACATTTGCAGTCATTGGCAAATATTTAAGAAAATGAACTGAAACAAAAATTCTCCACTATCCTTCCTCCTGATCTGCAACCCGTGCCTGTGCATCATCCAGAAAATCTTCCCAAGTGGTGAATCATAATTTTTAGTTTGGTTCAATTTTCCTTATTTCTGCTGCTACAACTGTCAGTTGTGTTTATTCAAAGATAGGGAATTCAAGCAGCAAACCTAGAATAAGACTCAAGGGCAGTGTCAGCTGAAAATAGAACGTCTTTACATGGTGTGTTGGTCACAGTACAAGGCTGATTCAGCAGAATGGTGTACCATTTGGTGTCTTTACATTTCCCCTCGTTTTGTCACTAAATGCTACCAGTAACAGATGCAGAGCTCATGGAGTTCCACCAGGCTCACTGCCTGAGGATTCAGAAACTGGTGATCCAAAAAGAAGAGTTCTTTCACACTCCAAAAAGATGTTACATATTCTTAATACTCTGATTTTTAAAAACACAATGGCATTCTGCACTTTACTTGGTAGTATGTTCTACTAAACCGAACGGCATTTTACTTTGCAGAGAGAGAGAGTACAGGGGACTGCAGCCTTGGAGTGCACCAAGAGTGTTTTTATACTATGTCACAACTCCAGCTTATTAGTCTTGTTGGGCATATGGCTGATTTCTGATGCCATGTAGCCAATTCTCAAAAATGATTGAGGAATGACAGGCAGCAGCTGGTGTTTCAAATAATCTTGCTGGTAAAATTCCAAAAGATAACTGAAAGGGGGAAATGCATTTCCCCATTATGAAAACTAACAAAACACAGGGTATTCCCATTTCATTTGATTATTTGCAGCTTCATGAAAAGATCTTTAAACAAGGATAGTGGGAACTGTTATCTAGCTGCTGAGAGAAAGAAATAATTTAGACAATTGGAGAATGGGCCACCATCTATTTAATATAGTAGTTCCCAACCATTTTATGACCAGGGATTACTTTGACCAGGAACTATTCTCCAGCATTAGTACCAAAGGGGTTATGAAACAGTTTTTAGTCAACTTTAGATTTGGTTTGGTTATTTGGGGTGCTGATTCAGAAAATTGCATTGGATAGACCACATCAGCTCTAGTTTCTGATACAGAACATATGCCATCCAGTAGTCGACATCCGCCCACCCATAGGAAACCATATTTAATAAGCCTATGCACTATAAGAGTATTTTGTGAGACCAGTTGCTCTCGTTGCAATGGTGTAGTATTGGTGAGGCCATGGACCATATTTTCATTCTTATGGACCACTGGTAGTCCACGGATTACAGTTTGGGAACCACTGATTTAATATATACTTGTTTTTTAAAAACACACACACATAATGATTATTCCTAATGGGAAGAGCCCACCTTAATTCACAGCTCTTAGGATCAACCAAAGAGCTGCAAAATTATGCAAGTGTTCAGGTCTTGCAGAAGTCTTCAGCAGGCAAACTGATTCACAAAGAAAAGAATGAGGTAGGAAATAGAAGACATTTTTAAAAGGCCAAATGTTGTAGGCCATGACATCTGTAAGTTAACTTAAAATGGCAATTTCCAGGCAGAACGAATCCACGGTAGGCATCACATGTATTAGATTAAATCCATGAGTGTAACAATAAGGTTTGCCATCAAATATACAGTACATGGTATTTCACAGTAAACAACTAAAAACAGTGGGTCCTGTTGAAGCTGTATAGACTCTAATATAAAGAAGAAGGGAAGAAGGAATAAAATAAAAGCAAAACCCTGTACAATACAATTGCAAAACAAGTCATCCTGATAACATGCCAAAACATCTTCAGTATAATTCAAAGCAAACTGCTGTATATATGTAATAAAAATACAAGACTACAAAACAAAGTCAAACTAACATTCCAAAAGCTTTGTAAACAAAGATTTATAAAGTGAAGGAGAAGTCCACAAATGCTCTGGGAAGTGATTCCAAGAGTAGGCGCAGAAAGTGACAAAGGGAAAAGCTGAGACAAGTGAGAGGAAGCTTACACTGAATCCTGAAAGGAATGGGTAACTAATCAAAAGATGTCAAAAATGGGATAACATGATCAAAATAATAGACCAGAATGAAAAATAGAGGACTAGGGTGAGATAATGGAAGACCAATCAAAATAAAATGGCAGTAATCAAGATGGGAAATGTCTCTAAGGTATACACTAAGGCTTAACAAAAGAAGCAGAAAGAAAAGGTCTGTTTTTGGCAGTGTTATAAAGAAACAAATGATATGACTTACTACAGCTTCTATATGAGGAACAAAAGACAAAGAAGAGTCAAAAATAAAGCCAAGACTCTGTGCTTTCTTCATAGGAAAAATTTAAGGTTATTAACAATGATGGAGAATGCATGTTGAAAAGAAGGTTTGGGGAAAAATATTTGTTCTGTCTTTGCCATGTTAAGTGTTAAGCAGTGATGACACATCCATGCTGAAATAGCTCAGACACATGCTACGATACAATGTTTGATGTCAGAAGGAAGTTCTGAAGTGGAAAATACAACTGAGTATCATTGGCATTAAAATGACATCGAAAAGCATACAGACTGATAAAATATCCCCCAAGATAGTTTGTAAAGAGAAAACAACAAGGATATGTATTGTCGAAGGCTTTCATGATAGGAATCACTAGTTTGTTGTAGGTTTTCGGGCTGTATGGCCATGTTTTAGAAGCATTCTAGAAAAACCTACAACAACCAAACAAGGATATGGTTGGACTACTACTTCCTACTGCCCTAACCAGCACAACCAATGGTGAAAAATGCTGGAAGCTGATGGACAGCATTATTCCTCTCCCTGGACTTCCAAAAGTGAGGTCCAAATTGCTAGTCTGGGCTTTTGAATACGTGTGCACAAAGTTGGTTTTATAACACAACCCGGCAGTTGCCCAATATGGATGACACTGCCATTTATTTAATCTGGACAAGCCATATAATTTGACTGTCACAGGTTTGATCAATTTTATTGCAGCAAAAGCAACTGAGTCCATAGCAAAACTGACAGTGGTCCAAAGTAATTGTTTCCAAAATCCGGATGCACAGCAATGGTTTTGACAAGTAGCTGACACTACTATTAAATCAAAACAGATACTGAGTGGGAACTGAAAACAGAGAATGCGCTTGCTCAGAGCTGATTATTGGCTCAGCTCACAGATTTCGCTTGAGGGGGTTACACCAGAATAGTTGCCAGATTTTCAAAATAGCAGTACAAAACAGTCCAAATCTTTGACACAGAGAATGACAGCATAACAGCAAGGAGGTGATGATTACGAAGCGCTTATTGACAAGTTTATCTTGGTACCAAATGGAAGTATTTTTTAGCACTCCCTTCAGAATTGGTCTGACCTCAAGGTGCCTATCTTTGCATAAATATTTATTTGCCAAAATAAACTGATCAGTCTTGCCTGTTCTACTCATAATTCATGCTCCACCCTTAAATAAATATAAAGAAATATTATACATAGAAAAAATGTAATACAATTGTAATATACAGAAAGATACATTTGTTCAAATAGAAATCTGCCTACCTAATAAAATTTATTGGTCCTGTCTATACTTACTATCAGAAATCAATTGGTCAGCGTATATTTTGAGCCAGAGTGGGACAATGATTCAATAGTTGGAACTGGGATTTTAGGACAGCAGGGTTCACATCACTGTTCATCTATGGAAACCCACAAAATGACCTTGCGCAAGTCACAATCTCCCATTAAGCCCCAAGCTGCTAATAAAACAGACTGGTATTTCTCTAGGTCCACTGTCTCTCTTCACTTTTGTCTTCTTAAAGGGAAATCTCTCTGCCTAATGAAACTGGCCAGGCTTACCTTATATTTCCCAATTCATTGTGTGTGTGTGTGTGTGTGTTGACTGTGTACAAATACATTTCTCTAAGAAACTTAATTGACACACACACACACACACACACACACACATATATGTCAATGAAGGCAGTGAATGTAGCAGGGTAGAAAAGGCACAGTTACAGTGAAGGAGGTAAAGCACTGAAGAAATATAAGCTGCTCATTGTGGGCAGATTTTGCCTTCTTTTCCTCTGCTTCACTACCCTGGAAAAACCGCAGCTACTGGTATGAGTGTGTGTGTGTGTTCATGTGTGTGCTTCAAGTCACCTGCCAAGTTATGTCAGCCTCACTAATTTCATGGGGTTAGACAAGAAAAACTCAGAAGTGGTTTTGCACCTGGTATTCACTGGCAGTCTCTCATCCAGGTACTAATATAAGGGATGACCCTGATTAGAATTGAAGATCAGGTATAATCTGGTGTCTTTAGTGCATTTAGACCTACTGCTCCAACATTCAATAGTGTGAACATGATGCCTTCAGTGTATTCAAATCCATTTATCAAATAGACACATCACCTTGACTCAGTTCAAATGATAGAACAGAATCAAGGTTTCCTCTTTGAGAATGATGAATAAGCCAGGAATCCTCTCTTTCTCCCTCAAGCAAGGGTTCAACCATCTCTGGAGCTCCCAGCCATCAATGCGCTTCAAACATCCTGAGAGTATTAAAGAAGATCCTAGCCGACACTTCTCAAATAGGCTTGCTCTATTTTATTTCCAAAAAATCCATTCTTCCTTAATTTCATTACGAAAGAAGTTTCAGAGAGCTTTTCATTTGTATCATCTGCAATTATGCAATTTTAATGTTTTTTCATGTTTTATCTACTTTGAATATCTATAGGATGAGTTAGTTATCATCAGGTAGGTAGGGAAATATGTCATTTTGAATCCCTCCATTCTAACAACAACAAAAGAATGACATCCAAAGTGGCTAACATCAATAAAATTCAAACAACGAACAAATACAAATAAGACATTTAAATAAGTTAAAGGAAAATTCAACTAATAAGAAATCAATATATTGGTATTTACTGGGGTTTGGTTCCAAAAACCATGGATAGTCAAGACTCATTATATACAATTATAGCCCTTTTATGAAATAGCAAAATCAACATTTGCCTTGGGAATTTTTAAAAATATTTTCAAATTATGGATGTTTGTATCTATGGATACAGAATCCATGGATCTGGGGAACCAACTAAACAATGATATTAACACCTCTGTTCAGTTCAAACACTAAATGATGCAAAAGGCCTGTCTGAAGAACAACAAAATTACCATGATATGTCTTTAAAATCACACAGTTTCTTCTCACTTAACATATGTCCAGGTGTAGAGATGCTGGTGTTCATCTTAACCTTTCATGTAGCTTTTCTGCAGCATGGAAAACTGACTGAGTTGGCCATGGTATTTGGAAGTTGCAATCCAAAAAGTAGCATTACCAAGGATCTACTGTTGAGTCAATAATTGCTGTTTGAAATTAAATCTAGCAGATGCAGCTCCTCTTATCACAATACTGCAGCGAACAGACAGTGTGTACTTGTTGTGTGTCATAATGTTCTGTGGAAGCACAGGAGGAACAATCTACAAAGTCAGGGGCTGGATCTCTACAGATCTGCATACATAAACATATAGTTACAATGTCCTAGGAGACAAAACTGAAGGAAAAGGAGACCGGAATAATCAGCAGGACGACAGAAACTTCCTTGTGGGAAAAGTTACAATTTATGGAATTTCATTTGGGGAAGAGACAAGCAGAGTGAAATGATAAATGTCTGTAAAAACTTTACATGGCACGGAGAAAAAGGAGACAGAAAGGGGAGTGCAGGCAGTCCCCAAGTTACAAATATCTGACTTACAAGCAACTCATAGTTAAGAACAAGGGCAAGGCAACAGTGAGAGAAATCTACACTTTTAAAGGGAAAGTCACTCCCAAAAGAGTTACAATGGGGAAAAGGTGTCTCCACTGAAGTTTAATCACCAATCTTTGTTTCCACAACAAACAAAGATTGGTGATTAAACTTCAGTGGAGACACCTTTTCCCCATTATAACTCTTTTGGGAGTGAATTTCCCTTTAAGAAGTAAAGATTTCTCTCACTGTTGCCTTGCCCCTGTTCTTAACTATGAGTTGTTTGTAAGTTAGATGTTTGTAACTTGGGGACTGCCTGCACTCCCCTTTCTGTCTCCTTTTTCTCCGTTGCAAACAAATTCAACTTAGGAACAAATCTAAAAGGCCTCTCTTGTTCGTAACTTGGAGACTGCCAGTAGTCCTTTTCTTGTCATGCTAGATCTGAAAGTCAGATTTCCCAAGGCTCATGTCTTCAGGACAAAGGATGCTAGCAAACTATCATGGAATGTACTGGCACCTGATATTCCTTTAATGAAAGACAGCACCTTTGCAATGCGATATTGCCTTGTCTCAACAGAATCTATGACCACAGAGAAAACAACCACTATACTCAAAGCTTGTTTGGTTGTTGTTGTTATGTGCCTTCAAGTTGACACAAGGTGATCCTATCATGGAATTTCAAAGCAAGGGTTGAAGAGCAATAATTTGAATCCTGGCCTACCAGAGTCCCAGTCCAACACCTTCTATTCAAATGTTATGAAAATATTCATCAATAAGCCCATGGAAAATAAGTTGTTATTTTTCAAAAGAATGGATAGAAGAGATGCAAATAAAAGAAGGGAGGCATTGTGAGTGTAAAAAATTGCATATGGGTTCCCACTGACATGCCATGGAACACTTCTGGGTGAGCGACGACGGCGGCAGGCAGGAGTTGCTAGGAGCCCCCAGGAACCCAAACCATGAAGAGTCATTGGGTTGAGCTGAAAGCTCCCCTCCCCTGGTGGATTGACTCCGGGAGGAACGCAGGGGTCCAGCGTATGATTTCTGGAGGCCCCAGAGGCTACATTTCTTCCCAAGGGAGAGAAACCATGGGGTCAGGATCACCGAGGACGCACGGACGGCTCCACGGGAAGCAGTCCCAAGGGACTGCAATAACTGCCAGCCCCGTTCACTGAAAAGTCCAATGAAGAAATCTAGAAAGGCATAAAGCCAAAGAAAAGAAAAGTAAGTTTCAAAATGGGAAAATTCTTCTTTAAGGTGGTGGATGAAACCCTCCAAAGAATAATATAAGGAGCTTCCTGAAAAACCTCTCTACAGACAAAGAAATTAAAGGACAGGGGGAAGGGATTCACGACCCCCCCCCCCCCATCCCAATCCTAAAAGAAGTTAAGGTTGGAATGAATGGAAAGAACATAAGAATATAAGAAATACTTAAAGAAATTATAGAGGAACTATAAAACCAAGAGGTCAGAACTAGGAAAAATCAAGGAAAAAATGTTTCAAATCATTTCGGATGTAGGGGGCGCTGGCAGTTTGAATTTAAATGACTTCTGAAATTTTCCGGAAAAAATCAGAATTTTTCCAAATTCTTGGGAAATTTTGGAATCACTTTGTTAATGGCGTCCGCGATTGTGCAATGCGCGAAAACCTGTGAACGGAACAGGCAAAATGGGGGATTCCCTCTCCCTCATTTTTACATCACTACTGACAAAACTTGCTACAGTGGTAGAAAAGATTCTCCTCTGCCAGCATCGCCCTCCCAGATATTGCCCTCCCAACCAAACTCCAGAGGCAGACTGCTATCTGAAAAATGAAGTTAAACAGGCCTCAAAAAGAAATACATTAGTCATAATGGGGGACTTCAACTATCCCTGAATAGATTGGCTAAATTCTTGTTCTACGCATGAAAGAGAGACAAGGTTCCTCGACATGCTAGCTGATTATTCCCTTGAGCAGATGGTCATGGAAACAACCAGGGGAAAGGGGATCCTGGACTTGGTGCTAACTAATGAACAAGATCTCGTTCAAAATGTCCTTGTAGCTGAGCCCATAGGTACCAGTGACCATAACACAATAACCTTCAACGTAAGTTTGGATAGCAAACTGTCAGTGAAAACTAACACGGAGACATTAAACTTTCACAAAGGGAATTTCACCAAAATGAGAAAAATTGTAAAGAACAAACTATATGGAACAGTAAAAAAAATCAAATCCCTCAAAATGCTTGGAAACTGTTTAAAAATACCTTAAAACAGGCCGAACTAAAATGCATTCAATAAAAAGAAAGAGGCATGGAAAGTCCAAAAGGACACCAGTATGGCTTACTAATGAAGTAAAAGATGTGATTGGAAAGAAGAAAAACTCATTCAAGAAATGGAAGGCTCTTCCTACCGAGGAGAACAGATAGGAACACAAGCTCTGGCAAACTAAATGCAAAGCAACCGTCAGGAAAGCCAAGAGAGATTTTGAGGCACACATAGCAAAGAATATTTTAAAAACCAACAAAAACTTCTTTAAGTACATCAGAAGCAGGAACCCAACTAGAAAAGCAGTTGGGCCACTCGACGACAATGGTCAGAAAGGGAAAATCAGCGAAGACAAGGAGATTGCTGAGCGGCTAAATGACTTCTTTGCCTCCGTTTTCACACAGGAGGACAGACAACATATGCCTGCAGCTGAGTCAGTTTTTCAGGGAGGGAATTAAATGAATTAAACCAGATAGAGATAAACAAGGAAGATGTTCTCACATGCCTTACTAAACTAAATGTCAACAAATCACCAGGGCCAGATGGCATCCACCCCAGAGTTCTTAAGGAACTCAAGTGTGAAATTGCTGATATTCTAGCCAAAATATATAACCTTTCTCTAAGATCAGGCACTGTACCGAGGACTGGAGGGAGGCAAATGTAACTCCGATCTTCAAGAAAGGATCCAGGGGTGATCCAGGAAATTATAGGCCAGTTAGTCTAACCTCAGTTCCAGGCAAAGTGATGGAAACCATTATTAAAGAAAAATTACTAAGCACATAGAAGAACAGGCATTGCCGAAGGAAAATCAACATGGTTTCTGCAAAGGCAAATCATGTCTTACTAACTTGTTAGAATTCTTTGAGGGTGTAAATAAACACATAGATAAAGGGGACCCAATTGATATTGTTTACCTTGACTTTCAAAAGGCTTTTGACAAAGTCCCTCACCAAAGGCTCCTAAATAAGCTCTTCAGCCATGGAATCAGGGGACAGGTCTTGTCCTGGATTGGAACCTGGCTAAACTGTAGGAAACAAAGGGTGGTAATAAACGGACATTTCTCTGGTTGGAAAGAGGTGAGAAGTGGCGTACCCCAAGGTTCAGTTTTGGGTCCCTTACTTTTTAATTTATTCATTAATGATCTGGATGTAGGAGTAAAGCAAAGTTTCTGAGGTAGCAAAGTTTGCAGACGACACTAAATTGTTCAGGGTAGTTAAAAATGAAACTGATTGTAAAGAGCTCCAGAAAGATCTCTCGAAATTGAGTGAATGGGCAACAAAGTGGCAAATGCATTTTAAACTAAACAAGTGTAAAGTCATGCACATCGGGGCAAAGAACCCCAACTACACCTACAAATTGATGGGGTCAAAGCTTTCCGAGACAAACCAGGAAAGGGATCTTGGGGTCTTGGTGGACAGCTCAATGAAGATGTCAACCCAGTGCGCAGCAGCAGTGAAAAAAGCAAATTCTATGCTAGGCATGATCAGAAAGGGAATCGAAAATAGGTCAGCAAATGTTGTATTACCTCTCTACAAATCGATGGTAAGGCCACATTTGGAGTACTGTGTACAATTCTGGTCGCCGCACCTTAAGAGGGATATAACGGAACTGGAAAAGGTACAGAAAAGGGCAACAAGAATGATCCAAGGGATGGAGAGGCTCCCTTATGAAACCAGGTTGCAACGCCTTGGTCTTTTCAGCCTTGAAAGACGGCGTTTAAGAGGTGACTTGATCGAAGTGTATAAAATCATGCATGGGATAGAAAAGGTGAATAAAGAAAAATTATTTTCTTTGTCACAAAACACTAGGACTAGAGGGCACTCCCTGAAGCTCCAAGGTAGGAAAATTAGGACTAATAAAGGGAAATATTTCTTCACCCAGAGGGTCATTGGGTTATTTTATTTATTTATTTATTTATTATTTGCATTTGTATTCCGCCTCTTCCCGAGGGCTCGTGGCGGGTTACAAGACATGGAACTCACTTCCAGAAGAGGTTGTGACAGCTGTCAGCCTGAACAACTTCAAGGCAGGATTAGACAGATTCATGGATACCAAGTGTATCGGTAGTTACTGAAAAGGACATTCAAGTGCCACCTCAAAGTTGGTTGAGGTAGGCAGGATTTCCCTGGGTACTGGTTGTGGGGGGTCGGGAGCAGGTCAGGGTTTTGCCCTCCCTTCTGCTCGAGATCCCCGTGTACAACTGGTGGGCCACTGTGTGATACAGAATGCTGGACTAGATGGGCTGAGGTCCGATTCAGCATGGCTCTTCTTATGTTCTTATGTTCTTATGTTCTTATCTTTCAACGTGTTTAGAAGATCCCTGGGTCCTTGACGATTTTTAAAGTAATTTAAGTAATCTAATAAGAAATATTAGAAGAAGAAGAAATATGCTGCCTCCAGGATTCTTTTGGAAAAATTAAATCTATCTCTGTTTTGCATATTTGTCTAGGGCATACCTTTCTGAATATAAGAAAATGGAGTTTCTCTCATAACATTAAAGTAATTTATTACATTTTTTTTGTTTCCACCATTGGCCAGCGTAACACTCCATCGCCCCAACCCTCAAAGACCAGGAGGAAAGAATCGCTTGAGGACTGACCGTTTCCCTGCCCTGTGAAAGGCTGCTGTCCTCCTCAACCACCCCCTCTAACATCAGGAAGATGGACAAATGCCCCCGGGGACTGTCTCCTTGTGCAGTTGGCCATAAAATGGGATTTGAACAAATCTGTGGATAATAAGGCTTTTGAATTGTTATTAGCCATGATGATTATCTATATAGATATACCTTTAGCTTGGTACCACGGGTAAGTATCTTCTGAATGGCCTTTACGTAGAAAGCTCTCCTTTTGAATGTCAGTCTCATCACAAAAGTCTATTCACACTTCACTATCCTCAGTATCTTGGTCACCTTTCTTAAACACCTTTCTGTGTGGTAACATCCAGAGTCAGTCACATAATGGCCTGAACATCCAGCCTGTATCAAGATGTTCTAAAGAAATGTAGAGAGTGAAAATAGAAAAGCTTACAGAAAAGAAAAAATAGAAAAGAGTACAAAAGGAGTCCTTGCTTTTTCATTAATAGTTCCCATCCTTTTGAGCATGAATGCATAAGCTAGACTTTTGTAACTGCTCTGAATTTGTTTACCATTGTGGCATTGCTATTGTGATAAGAAATGCCCCCAAAATCTATCTTAATGGACAACAGCTGTACTGATAGAGATCTCTCCTGCTGGCAATCGGGGCACAGTGGGATTATGTTTCTAGCCTCCTCCTACCAACAATCTTTAATGCAACAAGAAAATGCAAGGTTCTACTTCCGATTGCCACACAACTGGCTTGTGGGAAGAAGGCTGGAAATTTCCTTCGGCTGTACCCAAAATAATAGATCTCCATCGCTCAGAGTAGCTGCTGTTAGGGTAAATTTGGGGCAAAAGGTCAGGACAGGATATGTACAGTAAGGACCTCATCACATTGAGGTCCATAAGCTGAGGAACAGCGTGGGGAATCCGTGGGGCAGTGTAACACTTCATGCCCTTACCGTCGGTGGTCATGGGTTCGCTTTCCATGATTGTTCCTCTGCTGTCCCTAGCTTCCTCCCACTTCCTCCTGGGCTTCTTCTATGAGGAGTCGGTGTACACTCAACTCCTCTGGGCTCCACTTCTCTGCAATGACAGCCCTGCCAGAAGTAGCCCTGCATAATTTGATGGGTTCTGAGGGACTACCTGCCAGCAGTGCAGAGAAGTGCAGAAAAGACTCAATGTGATGAGGTGGTAAGACCCCTATATCTATGGATCATTTGCCCAGTTTCATTCATCCACAACAGCCTTAGGGGTTTTGAGGGGGAGGATGAAGAATTGCCACCACCACTGTTTTTTCTCAGGCAACAAATATAGCAAGGGCTGTGTTGCCAGGGATAAACCATCTCATCTTCTTTGGGTCAACAAAGCAGAGGAATCTCAGTTACTTTGCTCTCTATGGGGCAGGAGTTTAAGGGGATGGCAGGAAAGCAAATGCTTTGAGCACAAAAACAGTGTTCACTGTTATCTGCATTTTTGCACGTATCCATGGGAAGTCATTGAACTTTTTCCGCATATTGTAGTTTTTAAAATGGTATTATTAGAACAGCACATCATACTCATAAAAGCCCTTCCTTTTAAAACCTTCAGTTATCAAAAGCCTGTCAGCTTTGTTGATTGAAAAACAGCAAGAAGAGTGCCATCCTTAGGAACTGAGAGCTATGGGTCAATCAATGAAAAGGCCCTATCATGCCTTTCCACGAATCATGCTTGTGAAGTCAGTGAGGTGGAAAGAAGCGCTCCTCCTAAAGCTCTAAGGGCCCAAGGCAAGTTCATTTGGGGAGATACAATCTGTTAGATAGTCGGGACCTGAGCCATATAGTGCTTTATAGGTCATAAACAGCAGTTTGAATTGTGTCTGAAAACATTGTTAGTCAGTGTAGCAAACAATTTGTATTCTCCCTGTTCATCTATTAGACCAAGTAAAACTAAAATTTAAAAAGATTTGGTAGCTGATGGCTATCGATCTCCTCTTTGAGATAACAGCTGCATCCCAAACAGTTAAAGCCAGTCCCATTCTGAACCATCTAAAGCCACCATTTGGATTTTTTAAAATGTAGCCACAGCTTGAAAGGTTACCCTTTTTTGATCAGACTCTTTCTGCTAGAATGATTGTTACATCTTGGAAGTTGCCCTCCAAAAAGAGGACATTTTTCAGTCAAGGAGAAATGGCTTTGATATTGTGCAAAACAGGAACAAGAAATATTTGACTCCCCTGATGACACTGACCTGAAACCTGCAGTGATGGTCAGAAACAGAGTCAACAGTCAGCCTGATAAGAGGTACACCAATAAAATGTGGTGGACTATATATTCCCCATCTCTACTTTAACAGTTACCTTTTCATATTATTATAACCTATAACCAGGTTTGTAACAGAGTGGTTTTTCTGTCCCTTGTAATTAAAAAAAACACCCAGAAGTATAGCTGACTTTAATTTTAATTTTATTTTTTGCTGCTTATTAACAAGCAGCAATTGAAACAACCCTCTCATATTGCTTTCGGTTTTCCAGCCCACTGAGTCATTTTACAAATAGAGGGGAGGGCTCTTAGCTATTGCATCCTTCAGTCTTCCTTTGAGGCGTTGATCTAGGCATTTCTCTAGCTGATGTTTCTGGATTTAGATTTGCTCTGCAGCCATGCATGCATATGATATCAGCAGATGAATCTGAAGGAACAGTGGTACAGTTAAGTGGCACATGATCTATGACTTTCAAAGCTTTGCTGATATGTTTTGGCCATGGTTAAAAATGAGGGCAGTTGATTAAATCAAGTTTCTTTTCCACTTTATAGTCTTCCCTTCTCTATATATTTAAACATGTTTCAGCAAACATTGTATCATCTCTCAAGGGTCTTCCAGACAGATCCCAAAAGCAATTTAAAATGCCAGTTTCTATAAAATTTGTGGCCAAACAGTGGCCCCACCTTGTAATTTTGGTCTAGATACCCTCCCGGGTTGATCTGAGATCGACTCAAAGATCTGTATCAACCACCAGCCCCCCGTTTCCCTGTTAAACTTCCTTTAAAGGTCTGCCTCTATTTGCAGGCACCTAGGAGAAAGCTCCTGGCATGTCTTTTTGATGGGACTGGAACTTGCTTTTGGAACCCTACAAATGGAGGCAGACCTCCATTTGTACCAGGGAAACAAGGAGAGGAGAGGATAGCACTGCCATCCCACTCCCTCAAGCTTCGGGAGTCCAAAGAAGTGGGATGACTGTAGGCTTTGAACCTCAGGATCATAGATGGTGATCCCAAGAGTCAGTCCTAACATAGCTGGAAAAATCTGCACCTTCCCAGGTATTATTTTAACCTGGAGGAAATCTGAAAATCAAGGTTTAATCCAGGCTAAACCAAATTAGCCTGAAGTGTCCAAAAGGTGCCTAATCTGGGGGGAAAACACAGGTTTCTGACTTTTCCCCCTGACTTTGGAACTCGCTCTCCAGGGAGATTAGGCAAGCCCCTGCAGTATCCACCTTTTTCAGGAAGCTGAAAACCTGGATGTTTCAGAAAGCATTCGAGAATGATTAGCCCCATTTATAAATGCCCTTAGTTAGCCAGATAGGACTCTGCTCTCTTTACCCCGCCCAATTCCCCGCCCCTATAGTATGTTGTTTGCACTTTCCCATGCCCAGCCCTTTTTCATAACCTGGTGATGCCCATTTTCGTATCCCTGGTTCTTGGATTTTGAGCATTGATTGGATGGAGTTTTAATGCTAATGTTATTGGGTTTTTTTACTTTTATATCAGTTTAATTTTGTTTTTTACTGGACACATGTTCTATCTGACTATGTTTTTATTTTAATTGTGTTTTTTGTTTAAATGGATTGTTTAGTTAATTGTCTTATTGCCTTAGTTAATTGCCTTGCCCCGTACATTCCCCCGAGACCACTCCGTTCAGAAGAACAAAATTTGCTTCTGATACCATCAATCCGCTCCTGCCATCTGTCTTGAACTAGGCAAAGAGCCTTTTCGGTGGTAGCCCCAGTGCTCTGGAACTCTCTCCCAGAGGAAACTCGAACCATCTCAGCACTGATTCCCTTCCGGAGGGCTTGTAAAACTGCCCTATTTAGATCAGCCTTTGACTAGGCCCCTTGGCCGGCTGTTCCTGACATAATTACCTTGCCTACTGGGGTCCCGGACCTAAGGCACTTTCTGTACTTCCTCCATATGGTGTTGTGACATGTAGTTTTAAATGTTTAAATGTTTTAAATGGCTGTTCCATGCTGCCCGTTTTATATGTTGTAACCCGCCCCGAGCCTGCACGGAGGGGCGGAAAATAAAACCAAATAATAAATAAATAAATAAATAAATATGGACATTTGCTCCCATTTAAGCCCCCCCCCCCCGGGAGTCCCTTCAGGAAGATGGTGGCAGGGTATAAGAATAAAGTTGTTATTGTTATTGTTGTTAGATGATTATCATCATCATCATCATTATTTAGATGGGCTCCTCAGTCTTCTTTCCTCTAAGCTCTGCTGTGGAATACAATGGGTTGGAGAGTGGTATGGTCTATATAGATTTCCCGTAGCATGTAGTTGACCAAAGTAGAACCAAATGCTGGCCAAGATATGTCCTTGCTCTGATCCAGCTTGGATCTCCTAAAGTTCTTGAATTCTCCAAACATCAAGCATCTGGAGAGCAGGGGTGGATCATTGGAACTGTAATTCAACAACAACTAGGCACATATTCCACATCCCTGCCCTGAACGATACATCAACATTTGAAATTGGGAAGATCGAAAATTTTAAAAGGTCACAATACATCTACTGTTATGATTCAGGCCTGAAAACATCTCAGTTTTAGACATGGCTCCACGATTACTCTGTATACAGTCTTTGTGCTATCTTCCAAAAGTTTTCCTTGCTGTTTGTCCCCCTTCTTATCCTGATAGGCAAAAGTTGGGAGAGCTGCTATTGAGGACAGTCTCCAGGCATTGCATGTTAACAACTACAGGCTGTTCCTGAGTTACAAACATCTGACTTACAAACAACTCCTGATAAAAAAGGAGGGTGGACAACAGGAAGTGAGAGAAAATATATTCCTAGGAAGGGAAATTCACTGCTGTAAGAGTTATCATGGGGGGGAAGTGTCTCCACTGAAACTATATCACCAATCTTTGTTTCCACAACAACCCAAAATTTTCAAAATCCAATTATCACTGGGTCAGAACAGGGACACAGCCAAAAAAGAGTTACAGTTAACCCTTCCCTGTAGTCTGCCTGCAGTTTACCAGTTCATATTATTCATATTACTGAAGCATCTTTGCAGTAAGTTTTGCCCTTCCATGTAGTAAGATTTGCCCTTCCAGATACAATGCACTTCAATTTCTATTGCCTGTCTTCCTAATCCCGTGTTAGATAGGGTTGATGGGCATTGCAATCCAAAACATCTGGCAAAAGCTCCCTTTTCTTCAGGGCAATTCGAGCAAGCAAAGCTTCTAAGATAGGCCATATCTGTGGACATCCTCTTGTATACAATGGGAAAAGGGAAAGCAAGACCCTAAACTTGGGTTGATTTCATTTGGACAGGGAAGGATGAATAATTGAATTAATTTTCTTCATGCTGTGAGAAAGGTTTTGACAGCTGCCAGATTTTGAAAATTATTTGCTATTCAAGACCTATTTTGCATGCGCACACCCACAAACCTTTGTCAGACATGGGTTTCCCTTTTCCATGTGCTGTCTGAATATCTGCTATTATTCTTCCCACTCATCCAGGACCACTTTTGCCTCTGACAACCCTCTGTAAAGGCTTGTCTTTGACAACCTTCTCATGCATCTTCCCATGGCTTTTGAGATTTCCAGTCTTAATGGCTATATCGGTTTTACATTCTCAACATGATAAGCTAGAGTTCTCTAAAAATGAATTCCTCACCAACCTTTGTGACCTTGCAGTGCAATTACCAAATATAGCATATGCAATCTGTCTTCATGCTTGTTCCATGTTCAAGAAAAGCTTGATCTGACCTCAGTATTTTAATTTTTTTGTTATTTTAAAAGGGGATTACATCTCTTTTTTCAGAGTAGGTTGAGATACAATCAGTAAAATTTTCTCAACCTTAAATATTTGCAGGGCCTATTACCTCTGTGCAAAATGTACTTTGATATCCATTTTAGATAGATTCATTCCGCATGGCCTCTGCTATTCATGCACAACTGTGCTCACCCAAAACTCAAAATATTGATTTCTGTTTTCTGCTACTCAAGACCAAATCAGTAATGTATTTACAAAGTTAAACCTAGCTACTGTGAAAGCAATAGCACACAAGTGTAGTTTCTCTAAATTTCTCTAAATGAGCAATGGGAATTGATGCTCTGTGATTTGTAATCCTGGCAATTAGTTACCTTGGGAAAGTTACATTTGAACCTAAATTCCAAAAATTCATCATTGGATCCATCAATGATCCATCCATCAAAAATTCATTGGGAGACGATAGGAATGGTAGTCCAACAAGCAATCTTGTCAAAATCCACCCACACAAGTAGTTAAAAGAAACATATAATTGTTATCAGTAATGAAGAAATGTCATATTCAGAACTCGAGATTAGTAAAGTACCCATGGGGAACAGGTCTGGAGGTTTCACCCGTCCACATCTGGCAAAATAGGAATTCCTATGCCCTCCAGGTATATTTCCCCCTATAAGAACTAGCAATTTCCTAGAGATGCTTCTTTAGGACTTTCTAAGTCCTCCAGCACAATTGTACGGTAGCTTCCAATTGAATTCATTTCAATAGGGTTTGCTATCATGTATGGTTTCCTGTTTCCACAGTAAGTTTATTTATTTATTTATTTATTTGGATTTGTCTGTCGCCACTCCCATACGGCTCGGGGCGACTCACAACACCAAACACAGTAACATAGCATATAAAAAAACAGACTATACAGACAAAACATCACACTAGTGGCCGGTGGATGGGTTACACTTCTGCGGACTCAATTTCCGACAGACCCCTTGAAAAGGGGATGGTAAGGGGACCGCAGGCAAGCCGGGCCAGTCAATAAAGGGTGGCATCGAGGTCCTAAGCCGCGACCCGATCGGGGCTGGAGTAATCTCCATCACACCTGGGAAACGGATAGGGCCCACCTGGGGGATCTTAGACATAAGGAGCTCAACGTTCACGTTGTTAGTCCTCTTTTTTTAAATCAGGGGATACAGCGCTCCTCCGAGGGACATAATCAGCCCCCCAGAAGGTTCGAGTTCTGTGCTTCCTCCACCTGCGGTGGAGGTTGTTAGACCCAGCTGCCTTGCTGCTAACGGATTTATGGACCGCAGATGTAGGCTGGAATTTGGTCAGGTTATGAGCTCCAGTTGCCCCCTTGTTCCCCTCTGCCCAATAGGCGGAAGAACCGGCAGCTGAGGAGGCGCCTCCTCTGGCCACGCCGATGGCCACGCCTTCTGTTTTGGAGTGGCAGGAGAAGGTGGCGGAAGTTGAGGTCCTGCCACCATGACGGCATCTAAGGAGGCAGGCGCCATATTGGTAAGGGCTGCCAATGCCCCTTGGGCTGGCAGTAGGCATGCCCAGCACTGGGGGTGGGAACATCCCCCCCCCCCCCCAGGATACAAGGGTCATACCCAAATACATTTTCAAGTGCAAGATACTTTCTGCTGGTTTCCATGGCCACAAACACTGCAAACATGTCTATTGGCATAACAACACAATATTGATATTTAAGCTGTATGCATTCTCCCCCCCCCCCCTTCTCTTTGGTGGGCTAGCAATTGAAATGGAAGCTTCTTTTTTATTATTTTGCTAGATTGTTAACATAAGTTAAATGGTTTGCACAATGCAATCCTAAAAGGTTGAATTCCAGCCCTCGGGGATCATTCATTAAAGTTCAATGTCTTTTATCAATTTTACAACTGAATGTTGTCTGAGCTAAGCGCTATGGAGTTCGGTGCAGCTTTCTCCTGGGTAATTACACATAGGCTTGCAGTTGTGTACTGTAATGCTAATTCTAAGACTTTACTACTTTTTTGTTTCATTTGTGAGATTGTGTTTAATACTTTCACAGGGATGTGTTGTGTTGTTGAAGGCTTTCATGGCCAGAATCACTGGGTTGTTGTAGGTTTTTCGGGCTGTATGGCCATGTTCTAGAAGTATTCTCTCCTGACGTTTCACCTGGGATGTCTAGTAGGAATATGGGAGAAAACCTTCTTTCTCAGTGACTGCTCTCAGGCTATGGGTCCCTCTTTCCTATCCTTCTTTGGCAAATACAGATTTTCTTTATTCCAAAAGATTTTTAGGAATTAACTGCAAGAGCTTTTATATGCTATGCTGTATTATTGACCTTCATCTTGTGTCTTTTTAATTGATTTGTTTTTAAAAGTTATAATTATGTATAGAGTGTAATTGAATTTTAATAATAACTTTTTTGTATGATTTCATTTGAATCCCAGTTTTTGAGAAAAGTTATTTCAAATCATCTGTGAACTTATGGGGTCACCATGAATTTCATGGTGTTTTCCAAGGCAAGGAATACTCAAAGATGGTCGCTAGTTCCTTCTTTTCCCATCCCAGTACTAACAAGGGTTGATCCTTCTTAGCTTTCAAGATCAGACAGGATCTGGTGCATTTAGGATATTCAGGACTAACTGGTAAATACTACCACCTCCTTAAAACAACTTGCAGGCTCCAGTTGTTTTCGTGCAGGAACAGTCAGAAGAAAATAACAAGATTAGTTTAAAAGTGGCTTTGAAAAGTTTGAAATATTGGTTTTAGTTCTATTGTGCTCCTTGAATTTTTAAACTGCTTTTGTTATTTTAATTGTATGTTTTCAATTATTTTTAATGTTCTTGACTGTTTTATATAATTGTAATGATAATTTGTATGTTATAAAAATATTTGTTCTAATGTGTAAACCATCTTGGATCTTTGTTCTGAGGAAAATGATTCAGTGTTAAAAGGATGGGTTTTGTGCCACCTTCAAAACTAGCCAATTGTTTCAACCAAAATGTGTGACCACAGACTTCTAAAGAGTTGGACTGTAGTTCCCCAAAATGTATTCTGAAATGTGTTTGTTAAATTTTAAGATGCATTGACTCATCCTTGTTATTGAGATGCTGGCAGGAGGTGGTAGAACTGGAAAAGATGTCAAACTCAGAAGTCACATGATACCAGAGGTTCTTTTGAGGATATGGAAATATTCATGGGGGGGAGGGGGGAGGGGGGCTAACCAAAATAACATTAGTCAAAGATCAATCAAGTTGTGATCTCTGTCAGACATTTGTTTGAGACTGTGCCATTCCAATTTGTTACTGGCAACATGGATTAAGGTCTACAGAGAATACACACATCACATCAGATGTCATGATAATCCTTCCGTGAGAAACTGCAAACGATTTTCAATGAATGAAAGAACAGCTGGATGATATAATAATAAGATGCTGTCATTGCCAGAGGGTGTTCTCTCTCCCTCTCTCTCTCTCTCTCTCTCCCTCTCTCTCTCTCTCTCCCCCCCCATTTCCCCACCTCTCTCACAAACACACACAAGTACACATGCATAAAAAGAGAAAGAGATACACATAGACACTCAAAATGTTGCTATTGACTAATAAGTATGATCACTCAAGTCTCGTTCCACTCTGTTCATAACTGCTTACGATCCCCAACTCAAAAAAAATTGACTGAAATCCTGTTTGTGTAATGTCCTGTCTTAAGTCTATTTTTCTTTTGGTCTTTTCGGAGTTTGGAATTCTTTTCCTTCTTCATACCATAACAACAACTCACCATCTTCCTGTAGCCACCCCCCTCCTATGTAGTGGCCAGTAAAGAGAAGGAGATAGCTGAGAAGCATTTTGCTCTTTGTAGCCAGACACACAATGTTGAGGACATCTTCTGGTACTTTCTAAAGGTCCTCCAGCGATCCTGGAAGATGATATGGTCATTATGGGTCTTGTTATTTTCATTTTCCATAGCAAAGGTAGCCATTGATAGACTGTGAGTCCTGATAGAGTGCCAGGAAGAGACATCTCATGGGCTCACTACTGACATTTCCCTATGCAGGAGCTTGGCCAACATGTCAATCCATCTTGTTGTTTACATGAACTATTTAAACAGTCTAATTCATTCAATTATACAGACTAAACCTAATAAAGGGAAATATTTCTTCACCCAGAGAGTCATTGGGTTATGGAATTTACTTCCAGAAGAGGTTGTGACAGCTGTCAGCCTGAACAACTTCAAGGCAGGATTAGACAGATTCATGGATACCAAGTGTATCGGTAGTTACTGAAAAGGACATTCAAGTGCCACCTCGGAGTTGGTTGAGGTAGGCAGGATTTCCCTGGGGGGTCAGGAGCAGGTTAGGGTTTTGCCCTCCCTTCTGCTCGAGATCCCCGTGTACAACTGGGGGCCACTGTGTGATACAGAATGCTGGACTAGATGGGCTGAGGTCCGATTCAGCATGGCTCTTCTTATGTTCTTATGTTCTTATGTACTCCCTGATGCTATTTTCTGTTTATTGTGCATGAGCTTTGCTGAGTTATTTTGGATACATTTCCTCACTGGCTGCAAATGACTGCTGAAATTTTCAGTCTTCAGAGATGTAGCAGAGGCCCAAAAAGGAGATAACCCTTTCAGATGTGGTGCATAGCCAGATATTGATGCTCCTTGTACTCCACAAATCGCTAAAGGTGTGGTCAGAGAGAGTCCTACAGCTAAACAATGGGTGGATTTGGTCACTGGGTGAGATCAGTAGAGAATTCTAGTCTATACAATAAACAAAGAAGTTAATTGCAAAAGCATACATTAGACTAATGCCATTGTAAGTAATTAGAAGGATGCAATCCAACATTTTCCTTAAAAAAATAAATTATTATTGTAAGAGTCTTTTTGTTTGTTTGTTTTTCATGTCAGAAGCAACTTGAGAAACTGTAAGTCGCTTCTGGTGTGAGATGATTAGCCATCTGCAAGGACATTGCCCAGGGGACACCTAGATGTTTTGATGTTTTACCATCCTTGTGGGAGGCTTCTCTCATGTCCCCATGTGAGGAGCTGGAGCTGACAAAGGGAGGTCATCTTCGCTCTCCCCAGATTTGAACGTGCGACCTATCTTCAGTCCTGCTGGCACAAGGGTTTAACCCACTGTGCCACCGGGGGCTCCTTTTGGTGACATATACAGACACAACCCTTTGATTTTCCAGTATATTACATACTTGCCCAGGTACTGTGAAAGAAAGTAACTAGTACTTCCTTCTGCAAGTCTCATGTTTTGCATGTGCAACCGTAGTGAAGAGGCTACCTGACACAGCACCGTCTTCCTTATTATCAACTAGCTTGGGGACCCGGCCCTGCCCGGGTTATTTGAGAAGCGCAGCAGGATGTAGAGTGGGTCATGGGGGCTCTGTGTGCCAAGTTTGGTCTTGATCCATCATTATTGGGAGTTGCAGTGGTATCATGAAATTACTGAAGGTAGTGCAAGTCCCATCATCTCTGCCCCCAAGTGTAGTAGGATGTAGATTGGGTCATGGGGGCTCTGTGTGCTAAGTTTGGTCTGTATTGGTGAATGGATGAGGGATGCATTGTTTTTTGGAAGTGAGTGAAGGTACTTCAAGTCCCATCATCCATGGTCCGTCTCACAGTAAACTGCACCAGGCTGTAGAGTAGGTCATGAGGGCTCTGTGTGCCAGATTTGTTGTTGATCAGTCATTGGATTAGGTTTGTAGCAGGATAGGGAAGTGAGGGAAGGTACTGCAAGTCCCATCATCCATGTTCTGTCCCCCTCCAAACTTCAGTAGGATGTAGAGTGGGTCACTGGGGCTCTGTGTGCCAAGTGTGGACTTTCTCGGTGTTTTTTGGGGGCCACAGTGGTCTGTGGGAACAGAGGGGTGTGAAAATACTACAAATTCCATCATCCATTGTCAATCCTCCCCCGAACCTCACCAGGACGTGAAGGCAGTCATGGGGGTTATGTGTGCCAAGTTTGGTCTCAATCGGTAATTGGATGAGGGTCGCAGCAGACTTGGGAAGTGAGTAGAGGTACTTCAAGTCCCATCATCCATGGTCCACCCTCCTCCAAAGTGCACCAGAATGTAGAGTGGGTCATGAGGGCTCTGTGTGGCAAGTTTGGTGTTGATCAATCATAGGATTAGGTTTGTAGCAGTCTTGGAAAGTGAGGGAAGGTACTGCAAGACCCATCATCCATGTTATGTCCCCCTCCAAACTTCAGTAGGATGTGGACTGGGTCACTGGGGCTCTGTGTGCCAAGTGTGGTCTTTATCAGTGTTTGTTGGGGGCCACAGTGGTCTGTGGGAACAGAAGGGCGTAAAAGTACTACAAATCCCATCATCCATTGTCAATCCTCCCCCGAACCTCACCAGGACGTGAAGGCAGTCATGGGGGTTATGTGTGCCAAGTTTGGTCTCAATCGGTAATTGGATGAGGGTCGCAGCAGACTTGGGAAGTGAGTAGAGGTACTTCAAGTCCCATCATCCATGGTCCACCCTCCTCCAAAGTGCACCAGAATGTAGAGTGGGTCATGAGGGCTCTGTGTGGCAAGTTTGGTGTTGATCAATCATAGGATTAGGTTTGTAGCAGTCTTGGAAAGTGAGGGAAGGTACTGCAAGACCCATCATCCAAGTGAAGGCAGTCATGGGGGTTATGTATGGCAAGTTTGGTCTCGATCAGTGATTGGATGAGGGTTGCAGTGGACTTGGGAAGTGAGAAGAGGCACTTCAAGTCCCATCATCCATGGTCCACCCTCCTCCGAACTGCACCAGGGCGTAGAGTGGGTCATGGGGGCTGTGTGTGCTGAGTGTGGTCTTTATTGGTCCTTTTTGGTGGCCTCAGTGGTCTGTGGGAACCAAAGTGTTGGAAAGTACTACAAATCCCATAATCCATGGGGCATGTCCCCCGACCCACGCCAGGGCGTAAAGGGGGTTAGGGGGGTTATGTGTACCAAGTTTGGTGCAGGTCCATCACCCGGGCTGGTCGCTGTGGCCTGTGAAAGTGGCTGCCACATATCCGTCCTGGCCTGTGAAAGTGGCTGCCACATATCCGCCCTGGCCTGTGAAAGTGGCTGCCACCTATCCGCCCTGGCCTGTGAAAGTGGCTGCCACATATCCGCCCTGGCCTGTGAAAGTGGCTGCCACATATCCGCCCTGGCCTTGCCCTGGCCTGAAAGTGGCTGCCACATATCCGCCCTTGCCTGTGAAAGTGGCTGCCCAATCCGCCCTTCCGCCCTTCACACAAACATTCCGTTTTATAAAGGTATACAGATGAGCTTCTAGGCTGTATGTGGGCAGTTGACCTTAATTATCTGGAGAAGAACTACCAGCCTTATGCTAGGACTAGCTCTTTTTTTTTCTTTGGGTGCAAAGGCAGCAAGATAATGCCTGATTTTGGCCCATGAACCTTTGATTAACCAGCATTTATTTTACCTCTGCTTTTTTTCATTCAGTCATACATATGCCCTGGCCTCCATATCAAGCCGAGGCTGTTTCTTCAAATAGGTTCAAATAGGTTCATTGTGCCCAATGCGGTTTTATTCTGGCTGACTTATTCTAGCAGGACAACAAATTGCCTCTGTGGGAATACTCCATCTGGTAGCACTAGCTGTCGACTAGCGTCGGCTCTTAATGGTATCCAGATGCAAAGATTTTCAGCAATGATACTAGAGGCAATGCTGCCAATGTAGCAGTAACTGCCAACTCCAGCAGAAGAAACTGACTCAGCACCAGAGCTCATTTCTTTAATGAGCTCTGTGTCAGTTTTTGCAAGAAGGCACTGGCATCTGTAGTCCACTAGAGCTAGTGAAGTTGTTCTTGAACACTGTACCTGTTGGCTACACAAACATGCGTCAATCCCCTTGGGAGGCTCTTATTGTTGAAAAATGTAGAAAACACAATTTGAAAGTAATGTAAAGTAGCCCTTGCTGTCTGTTGGGTTTGGTTCACAAATCTGCCATGGATACAAAAATCCATGGATGTTCAATTCCCATTATATATAATAACATAGTAAAATGGTGTTCCTTATAAATGGCAAAGTCAAGGTTTGTTTTGTGGGGTTTTTAAAAACACATTTTCAAGCTGTGGATGGATAATTGAATCCACTGGTGCAAAATCTGTGGATTTGGAGGTAATGGAGTTACCTGGAGCAAGTGTATTTCTGAGGCAAATGATAACAAGTAAAACAAAGGATTTCACACACACACACACACACACACCTCCATTTTCCCAGTGAAACATTGGAGCCCTCAGTGGCGCAATGAGTTAAACCCTTGTGCCGGCAGGCCTATTCGTCTGACAGGTAGGCAGTTCGAATCCAGGGAGTGGAGGAAGCTCCCATCTGTCGAGTTCTAGCATCTCATGAGGGGACATGAGGGAAGCCTCCCACAGGATAGTAAAACATCAATCATACAGGTGTCCCCTGGGCAACGTCCTTGCAGTCAGCCAATTCTCTCACACCAGAAGCCACTTGCAGTTTCTCGAGTCGCTGCTGGCACATACAAAAAATTGGAAATAACGCATAGCTGAAAATCTTAATACAAGAGGGCTTGTTTATGTTTTAGCGGAAACAAGGAAATTACTCTACTCACAACACAAGATCTTGTCTCTTGCTGTGGTGTTGTTGAAAAGAAATTATTTTCCAACTCCTTTCTTTCTTGGCACAGCATTATATTTTATCTTAAACTAGACAGATTCAGGTCTGGTTTGTATTTGGATGAGGGATTGAAAATAAATACCAGGTACTGTAGATTTTAATTCAGAAAGAGGCAATGCCAAACCACATCTTGGGTACGGTTAAATCCCTGCATCCACAAATTCTGCACTCACAGATTCAACCAACCACAAATAAAAAATAATAAAGAAAATTCCCAAAAGCAAAGTCTGATTTTACCATTTTATTTAAGGGACATAATTTCACTATACCATTGCATATATGGGACTTGAGCATCTATGAATTTTGGTATCTACAGTGGATCTTGGAACCAAACCTGAGTGGATGTCGAGGGCCCATTGTATTCCTTGTCTAGGAAAACCCTCTGAAATTCATTGCATCACAATAAATCAACAAAATGACTTGAAGACACATAGATGAATACACAGAGAACAATAATGTGCACCAGCCACATGAATTCCACATTCAGTGTTACTGTAATGAGCAATGTATGAAATAACAACCTATAACTTTAAAGCAGAGGTAGGAATCATGCAGACCTCCAGATATAATTGAACTGCAATTCCCAGCATCCCACTCCATTAGCTATGTTGGCTAGAGAATTGCAATTCAACAGCATATGGAAAGGCTTGTGATTTCAAGCTGCTTTTAAGGAAACAATATTGTAATAACGGTGGTAACATGAACCTAGGCCCCTTCTACACTGCCATATAAAATCCAGATTATCTGCCTTGAATTGGATTATATAGCAATGTGGGCTCAGATAACCCAGTTCAAAGCAAATAGTGTGGAATTTTCTGCCTTGATACCCTGGGTTATATGACTGGATGGAAGGTTGTTGGGGCCTCTTCCACACAGCTGAATAAAATCTCACAATATATGCCTTGAACTGCAAAATATGGCAGTGCGGACTCCGATAAACCAGTTCAAAGCAGATATTGTGGGATTTTCTGCCTTGGTATTCTGGGTTATATGGCTATGTGGAAGAGACCCCAGTCTCTCCTCTAACAAGTTTCGAGACAAAATGGTTTTTAATGGTAACATTCTAAGATATGATAATCAAAATTCAGACAGCTTCACTTCTAATTCACATTTTAAAGAAGGGTTTCCAGTCATTGAAGATAAAACCAATTCTCACTAAAGCTGGATTTACAATTTCACAAATATTGGAAACCCCTTACAGACCTTTTGTGGGGAGGAAAGAAAATGACTCAGTAACAACTGTTTTGACAATTGGGTGAGTAGAAGGTGTGTATGATATAATTTTAAAAGAGGGATTTAAATATATTATATATGTGTATAACTGCGGAAAAGAAAGCCAGAAGCCATTAGGCATGTGCATTCGGGAAAAACCTTGTCCTGTTTCATGTCCTGGCTTCTGTTGGGACCCTGATCCATTTTTTGTAAGGCTCCCAAAATTGGGAGGGTTGTTTTCAGTTCCCACACACTGGCTCCCTTCCTGAACTGCCTTTGTCTTACCTGGCACCTGCAGTTTGTAGTCTAGAGTAAGAGGAGTGTTCAGCTATAGGCACTGGCAGGGGCACACACTTTCTTGGCCTGCCTGCATGCCCTGCCACACATTCACTCTCCTTGGAAAGAGAGTGCATATGTGCTGGGCTGTGAAGACAGGCCTGGAGAGCATATGCATTTGCCAATGCCTGCAGCCAAGCGCCTCTTACTCTAGAGTAAGGGGCGCTCAGCTGCAGGTGTGCTCCAGGCCTGCCTGCCTGCATGTTCCACCACACATGCCCCACCACACTCTCCGAGAGTGTGTGTGTAGAGGGACATGCAGGCAGGCCCAGAGTGCGCAGCAGCCAAGCTCCAGGCCTGCCTGCCTACATCCCACCACAGACACACTCTCTTTCCAAAGCAAGAAGGCAATTTCAGATGCATTCGTGCAGGGAAGGGACTTCCCATTTAGTGCTTCCAAAGAAATTGAAGACATGAATAAAAGGTAGGAACAGTAGGAACGAATTTTGGTCATAAGCCTAGAAGCCACTATTCCTTTCTCTTTATTTGGTATTTCTTTTTATAGCCTACTCTTCTCTTTTTTCTTTTTCTTGTAATGTTTATAGTATCTTGAAATTTCATAACAAAAATTATGTAAAATTAAAATAGAAGAGTGATTATATTTCCGTTTTCCCTGAAGGCATAACAGGGGTGTCATCTTTATACTGTTAAGAACCAAACACCACGTTCATAGTCTTTTCTGTTGATCTAAAGTCCTTTCATTTGCTAGCCAATGGAGGTCACTCATAACATATTTGCAAAAAAAAAATTTATGGAGGGAAAATAATTTTATCAGCTTTTTATCAGTCATCCTAAACTGGAAGATAACTGATAAGAAAAAGAGAGGTGCAGCATAAGATGTATAAACATTTAAAATAACATTTAAAAAACTTGCATGATTGCTTGGTTGCTTCCAGCTTCTTGTAAAGTAGTTTATATAAACTGATTGACTCATTGATTCCATGTATTTCTTCAACATATTTGAGAACTATGGTCTTCCGTGGGTATTTTGTTGTCAGTAAGAAGTGAAATCATGGCCATTCTGATTAACTCGATAATCTTTCATTTCAGTGAAATAGATCCAGTTATAATGAATTTACCAGGATTCCTGTTGCAACAAATAACACTAACAAATTACCCAGATGCCATGAATTAATTTCTGAATTCTTTTGAGACATGATTTATATATTGTAGCAAACAAAATTATAAACTTTTCCACATGATTTATAGAAGTCATGTCTGATCAAGTAATATGGCTACTACATTAACAACCCACGTCCATTCTGTTAGTCCACCATTTGCAAGTGGAAAAAGTACTGCTTCATTTTCACAGAACCAGAAATTCCAGGATATGCAGATAAAATAAAATTTAAAAAGCCAGGAAGTGAGATCAAAGATCATTTTAATTGAGAAAATGCAGTTCATTTTGATCAGAAAATTAGATTGTAGGACATATTAAAATTATTGATGTCATTAAACATAGTAAGGAGCTTCAGTTTGTGAGTGGGCATATACATTCACATAAGTCATAGAATAAGCATTCCCTTCATATCATCAAGTAGTACAAACCGTATGAAACATCATCCACTCTCCTCTTTGGCTCAGACATAAGATCATTGGATGATCTTCCCAAAGAGTTAGACTATTTAATAGTGCAAAAATTAGCATCCCTGTCAAATCTGGTCTGAGGAAGTTAGGTCACAATCCATACCCTGTTCAAGGGGGTGCTCTGCAAAAATGAACATTTCTGACACCTCCCTACAAATTCTGATCCTGGAAGCACCTCAAGCATCATCTGTTACAGAGACTGGCCAAGTGAAGTGTTGGACCTCGTATACTCCACAACTCTATTTTTTGTGGCACACATCCCCTCTATAGTCCAAAGGCTCCTTTTCCTTGCTAATGGTGGTGGATTTAAGGTGCTTTTTTAGCAATCTGGGTGCACCTGAGGGTCTGAAGGGGATAAAATTGGCTCTGGACCAGCTGCAGCAGTCCACTTAAGTGGATCTTTCATCCACTTGCCTTACATGATTCATTCATGATAGAAATTACTCCCATGAGCAAAAGCCTGGAGATGATGCCTAACACATACTGACCATCATCCTGTTAGTAACATGTGCATGTATAACATTTGGTTAGTCCTCACTTGAGTAGATCCATTAAATAAACAATTAAGTGGTGGGTATATTTAATTGATTCAATTGGTCTACTCTAACCTGTATTAACGATAAGATTTTGGTCAATATCTGTTCATATTGCTACGTAGAAAATTCATTCCACCATCCATATATCTTTATTCAGAGCTGACATCAATAGTTTGCTTAGGCAGGTATCTACCAAGAGTATACACCACAGAAGGTTCACAGACAAGACCTCTTGCCTTAAGCCCCCTCTTCACTATTTAACTCAGTTGGTTCAATGATTTTTAGAAATAATAGTGACAAGGAACATTGCACAACTGCCTGCTTGTTCACTGGCTTTCTGTGTCTATCAAGCAAACAATTCATCACAGTGCTTAGAAAAAGTGGAGGAATGACAGCAAGAGACAGGAAGAGGGCAGATTCACTGAAGGGGTGAGAGCACCGATCCAGTTTCCTAGGATTTTGAATGATTTCTATATAAATGTAAGATCATATGTTGGATGTAAATCCATGGGATTGCAATAAAACATACTTCCAAGTCAATGCTCTTGGGTCCGAAAACTGAAGTAATGTACAAATTTCACAGGGCTCAAATTAATTTTGTTCAAGCGACATCTGACACTGCTAAGTGCTGACTGATTCATGTATTTCATAAGTGCAATCAAAACAGGGTGTGGTAAATGAGTAACTAACTACACCACATGCAGTTTTTGGGAAATATTAGGGGGAAAGACTTATGGGATGAAAACAAAATGAATCATTTTCAATGCTATGCAAAGCATAACTGTTGAAAAGTAAACCTCGCTGAATTCAATGGGACTTAGCAAAACCCTAATAATGGCAGCCTGGATTTCAAACTATATTCATCTCCAGTGTATCTCTCAAAAGGCAGTCATACATAGCAAATATTTTAAATGGAAACATGGAGTGTAAATTAAAGAAATAATAATTCATTTAATTTTTAGTTTATTTAGCCTTTTAATTTATTTTTTTAGATTTTTGAAAACCTTCGGAGACCTATATCGGAACAAAAAGGTTGGAACTTTGAAGTCATAGGAAATTGTGGCTTTTTTATTTTTTAATAAAATGATTAGCCCCATGGCCATGTTCCCTTCACTCCAGACAGCAACATTTAGCTATTGAACTCTTATATGATACTTCTTCATAAGCAACTCCATTCCAAATATATTGAGCTGGATCCAGCCTCCTAAGGAGCCTTGGGAAATAGAGAATATTTTGCTGGTGAAGGTAAAGAGGCAAATTTCATTGCATCCTTTCTCCACCTCCAATCTTCATGCTTCCTTCTCTATCCCCCCCACCTTGGGAACAAGAACTGGAGGAACAATTCTTTTCTTCTGTTCTGTGACCTTCCATTAATAAGAGTATTCAGAGAACTCCACTCTTTGACTCTTCCTACTGAGGGAATAAAAACCGAGACCAGGCAATTTTATAACAAGATCAGGTCCCTTCTACACTGCCATATAATCCAGATTATCAAAGCAGATAATACCACTGAGCTGCTGAACTTGCTGACCAAAAGGTTGGTGGTTTGAATCTGGGGAGCTCCTGCTGTTAGGCCCTGCTTCTGCCAATCTAGCAGTTTGAAAACATGCAAGTGTGAGTAGATCAATATGTACCGCTTCTGCAGGAAGGTTACAGCGCTCCATGCAGTCATGCCTGCTACATGACTTTGGAGGTGTCAATGGACAATGCTGGCTATTCGGCTTAGAAACGGAGATGAGCACATACACCCCCTCCAAAGAGTCAGACACAACTAGAGTTAATGTCAGGTGAAAGCTTTACCTTTACCTTACACTGTCATATAATCCAGTTCAAAGCAGACAATCTGAATTGTTTATGGCAGTGTAGAAGGGACCTAAGCTATACCATTTGAATAAGACAAATCTCATTGTTAGTATCAACACAAATAAATCCCTCGCCTCAATGGAACTTATATATGTATTGACTTAGCTAGGTCCCATTGATTTATATGATTTTGCTCTTCTTGGTAATGTTGTTTTAAAGCTAATGAATTTAATTTTGTTTAAACAGGCTTAGATACAGAGACTGCCTTAACTTTGAATTAAGTTCCCATGTGTTTTTAATAAAACTTGTAATCTGTTTAATTTATTTCCATAGAAGCACTTTTGGAAGAAATTTAAATGTTTTTTGGAATGTTGACTTTAATACTACAAAGTTATAGCTCTATAGTTCCACTTTAACTGTTGTGGCTGCATCCTAAGGAATCCTGGACTTTGTTATTTAAAGAAGCACTAATGCTCTCTGACTTCTAAATGCTCCTCCCTAAGCTACAAATCACATGATTCCACAGTATGGCAGGCCCTTGATATCAGATAGGTTTAGGTTCAAGAACTCGCTGTAGATAGATACCAAAGTTTGTGGGTTCCCAAGTCCCATTATACACAACAGTAAACAAAATGGCAAAATCTTAAATAAAATGGCAAAATCAAGATTTGTTCTTTGGATTTTTAAAAAATATTGCCAAGTCTTGGATGGTAAAATCCATGCATGCAAAACCTGTGGATATAGAAGGCCTACTGTACTAGTATCACAAACACTGCCCGCTATGCTAATGTACCATAAACAAAGTCTGAGCAGATGCAACTGTTAGCAGGGAAGAAAAAAATCAAAATTTCCCCATCAATAATTTTAAAATTTAAAAATATCGATTTCTTTCTGGAAATAAGTCACCAGTGTTGTGCGATACCTCAGCAACCAGCCATTTCTTCTCAAGGATATATGTTAAAAATGTCACAAAAGGATACATTAATGTATTTTGAGCTCAACTCCGTGATTCGTTTTTCTGCATTTGTCTAGCTTCTAGTTTATGGAAACTTGCTTTCAAAATGTATTGCTAAATAACTTTTTGTCACATTTATTATACCTCCATATGAAGAATTCCAAATGCTTTCAATGGATAGAGATGATATGAAATTCCATGTGCATGTGCTTGGCATAATTCACATCTCTATTGTCTTAAGGTCCATAACTTCAAAGGTTCGTGAAAACAAGTTGCGGAGTGGAATGGAAGGCACTCTGATCTGGTGGCTCATAGTTTTAAATCATACTTTTTAATATATGTATCTTTTAAGAATTAGATTAACAGCTGCATGGAGTACAAATCACCTGAAACTCTTTTATACAGACTATTGACATGATTGGGGCTTGTGTTTTCAGAGCACAAATCTCATTAAGATCAACCCATTCACATCAATGGTACAGGGAACAAATAAATCCTGCTTATTCCTTCACTGGAGAGTTGAAATTATTCAAAATAATGCTATAGTTCAAGCCAAAGGAATTGTGCCAAAATCCCAGTTAATATTTTTACACTAGATATGAGCAACTATATTTTTCCTGTCATTATTGGCCTACGGCTCCCTTCAACCATAGATCATGTAGACAAAAATGAGAGATAGGAGACACAGTAAAAAAAACATATTGAGGACCAATTATCCAGTATTATTTCCCACTACAGGGACTTGTAAATGGGACAGCTCTTAACACCACCAGTCTTAAAAGACACTTTAAAGCTATTCCTCCTTTTTCTCCTTAATGGATTCTCACTGTTCAGCAGGTCCTAAGAAGGTGTGTTGGGCTGGGGAAATTAAAGAAACAATGAGGATCACACATGGGAAGGTGGTCTCTTGAAAATACAGATGTAAGAATGGGACAATTCTCCAAATGAGGCAAGATGATTGTGCAATAAAAACCTCCTCTAAAAGTACCTTACCATGGCCACATTGGCTGTGGATAATGAGAGTCGTGGTCAAACACATCTGGATGGCACTAAGCTGGAGAAGTCTGCACTAATGGGATCCTTAATAGGTGAGGTAGGGACAACAACCAATTTACTTTAGCTATACTGTAAAATGCTCTCCTGGAAAGAAAAACAACAAGCATCTGCAATAGCTGGCCGCAACCCGCAAGCCACATAAACCACTCCATTTCAGTAGATCCTTTCTATGATTGCTATAACTTATGTGGCACTGGATGTGCATTCATTAGCTGCATTATACTTTCAACAAGGTGTAATTGACATACACAACTATATAAAGGTCTTTAAAAAACAAAATAGAAGATACACATATACATGGACTTAGTTTGCATCACATTTTTGTGCCAGAATATTTAAATATTTTTGAATTGCATTGTACCATACAGTTGAATTGATTCACAGGACATCTGCTTGATCCTTCTGTTTCTATCTCAAAAGATATTTTAACCTTTCCCCCTCTCACTTTAAACACAGTTGTCCCTACTTAAACTATTCTGAAGTCAATGCATCCTTTCAAGTGTGGCTTACTCTTGAGATAACACTTTGGCGTCAGAGTAGTTTGAGAGCTTTGTGTCCAGAGACAAATACGTAAACATTGCAACCTCCAGGGATAATGTTTTCCTTTACACGGTGTCTCAAAAGATGGCTGTTCCAATCAAAAAGAAACTCTCAAACAGATAGCTCTATCTGACCCAACTATCTGAATTTCCTAACAATGCACAATTGATAAATTTGCCTTATCTGTGTTTACCCTCCCAGTGGTTATGGGAGATTTTAGCAGTACAGATACTCTTTCCTTCAACTTCTCAAAGACATCTCTGAACATAATCCACCAAGAGCAGCCTTGTGCCTAAAGTAACTTTGAGCAATTTGCAATAGAGGTTCTCTTTAAAATCCAATGATCAGGATCAGCATTAAGTACATTTATCCAGTTTTATGGGTTTCCTACACTCATCCTCAAAATGGTTCAGAAGTTCACTTCTCTCACTTCTAAAAGTGCTCATGGGCGCACCTAAGGCCTCATTTGAAAGGGACAGAATGTTTCCCTCTTTTCTATGCTGAACCTAATCACATCCAATCATTGTCTGCTCTGAAGCCAATCCAACTGAGGCCCCTTCCATACAGCTGAATAAAACCCCTCATTATCTGGTTTGAACTGGAATATATGGCAGTGTAGACTCAGATAACCAAGGGCCCTTCCATACAGACCTATATGCCAGAATATTGGCAGAAAATCCCACAATATCTGCTTTGAACTGGGTAATCTGAGTTCACACTCAGATCATGTGGGATTTTCTGCCTTGATATTCTGGGTTATCTGGCTGTGTGGAATGGCCCTAAATGATACAGATTCTTATTCCTGGTTGTTATGTGCCCTCAAGAACAGTCAGACCTAAAGCAACACTATGCTGGGGGTTTATTGCAACACTCTCTCAAAAGCAGGGAGAGTGTGTCTTCTTTAAGATCACCCAGTGGATTCGAACCAGATTTGAAGGACTTGAAACAGACCATCCCAAGGTCCTTATACACAGCCATATAATCCAGAATACCAAAGCAGAAAATCCCACAATCCCTGCTTTGAACTGGGTTATCTGAGTCAACACAGCCATATATTCCCATTCAAAACAGAGGAGGGATTTTATTCAGCTGTGGGGAGGGTCCCCAGAGGCCTAGTCTCAAAACACTGCACCATTGTTATTATTTTATCCCTTCCCACTAAAAAAGTGTACCTAAGATGATAGTCATTCCTTTCTTAGGACCTGCTAAACAGGTAGAGTTTAAAACTGGGGGCTCTTTTTATACTGCCATGTAATCCAGATTATAAAACCAGATAATCCTCATTATATTGAATGTAATGTTTTTTAAACAATTAAAATGCTCAATATGTATAAATTTAAATTTAAATTTATTTTTAATTTTAATGTTACTAGGATTGTATATGTTTTAAGGCATCGAATAATTGCCTATACGAATGCTGCCTTGATTCCCCTTTGGGGTAGAGAAAGGCAGAGTATAAATAGGGTAAATAAATACATATCTGCTTTCAATTAGATTATATGAGTCTACACTGCCATATAATCCAGTTCAAAGCAGATAATCTGGTTTTTATGTGGCAGTGTAGACAGGGCCTAACCAAACTACTGGGAGGACAGGTTGGGTCATCTATTTTTCCAACAGCATACTATTCCCCTATGTAAAGGTCCAGAATTTCATACCTCATCCCTGACTTCCCAAGGTGGGGTTCTTGAATTCAGATAGGATCTCTACAAGTGATTGCTTGCGACAGGTGCATCTTCCCTGTAGAATTAATGCAGTTTTGACAGCACTTTGCCCACCATGGCTCATTGCTATGGAATCATGGAAATTTTAATTTGCTGAGGCAACAGAACTCTAGAGCAGAGTAGATTGAAGTTCTTGTAAAACTACAGCTTCCAGTGTTCCATCACAATAAGTTAAAATGGTGTCAAACTGCATTGATTCTATAGTATAAATCAGGCATGGGCCAACTTGGCCCCTCCAGGTGTTTGGACTTCAACTCCTACCATTGCTAACAGCCTCAGGCGGCTGAGGGGCCTGAGGCAGTTAGGAATGGTGGGAGTTGAAGTCCAACACATCTGAAGGATCTAAGTTGGCCCACGCCTGGTGTAGGTGCATTCTAAAACACACTTGTGAAGAGAAACCAGACCTCATCATGACTAAAGAATGAATCCACTTTAAATCCAGTTTCTGTCTCCAGCAGAATTCTGGGGTTTGTAGTTTGGGGAGGAGCCTTTAACAGCCTCACTTAACTACAAACCCCAGGATTCTGTAGGAGGCAGAAACCGGATTTAAAGTAGATTTATTCTCTAATGTGATAAAGTAGTTGTGGAAGCTGATAGCCATCCATTTCACACACCCCCTCCCCCCAAATGTAACTTCTTCTCTGATCTGATTCGGTTTCTCAGCTCCCTTTCAGAGTTCGTACTTACTCCAACCTCCATGAGAAAGAAACTTAAAATAATAACAAGACAATGTGATGTTTCTTTCTCTATGTATGTATTTGTTTACAATGCATAGGATGGGTTTTGTTGTGGTCAGTGCGTGCAGATACCCTTCTGGTGACTTCCAGGTCTGCAGACCCCAAACCCCACACTGTCCCCGCCTTTGACAAGGAGGGCAAATCCTAACTCGGCCCCTGGCCTCCAGACTCGGAGACCCCGGGGATGAGGAAGTAAGGCAGCAACTCTGAGAAGGAATGGAGATCCCGGAGCGACCACAACAGCACAGCACGAACGACAAGAAACAGGACAGTCAGGCTTCCAAAGGGCGTCCTACCTTCCTGGGCGGCTTGCTGTGTGCGGAAGAGGAGTTGTAGTTCGCAAAGGGGGGCAAGGAGAAGGTGAGGGGGAGAGAGAGAGAGAGAGGAAAGAGGCGGAGAAGAAGGACTATGGTGTCAAAGGAGTCTTGCGGAATCCCCTCAAAGGAAAAGATGATCCACTCTTCAAGCATTGGAGCAGGCGAAGTGCAGGTCCCGTGGGTCTGACTGAGTGGGGAAGGAGAGCCCGCAAAGCCACCTCGGTGATAAGAGCAGGAGATGCGGAGCAAGGTTCGTGAAGGAGTTGCGGGGAGGCGACGGAGTCAGAAACCCCTCCCTCCTTCCCTCCTTCCCAGGCTTCCTCTCCTGCTTGTCCCCCTTCCTCTGCCTTGCCCTGGCCTCCCCTACAAGGGGCAGTATGAGTGAGTGAGTGTCCCATCTCCACCTCTTCCACCTCCTCTTTCTTCTCCTCCATCTCCTTCTCTCCCGCCCGGTGTCACTGCCTGCAAAACTTGCACCTGATGATCTTCTTAAAAGCACTTTGGAAATCTTTGTTGAAGTAGGCGTAGATGACGGGGTTGAGGAGGGAGTTGGAGTAGCCCAGCCAGTTGATGACGGCGCCCAGCCAGTCCGGCATGTAGCACTCCGTGCAGAGGGGCAGCACCAAGGCCACGATGAAGAAGGGCAGCCAGCAGAGGATGAAGGTGCCCATGATGATGCCCAGCGTCTTGACGGTCTTGCGCTCGCGGGCCAGGGCCACCTTGCGCTTGGCCTCCGCCGTGCGCGGCTCCTGGCTCTTGCGCTCCGAGGCCGGAGTAGGCTGAGGCGGGGGCTGCGGATCCGGCAAGGGAAGGAGGCCCTTTCCCGAGCGGGGCGGGGGGTTCGCCTCCAGGGAAGCCGGGCTGCCGTTGACGCAGGCCACGCTGTTGTGTCCCCCGACGGTTGGCTGCTCCTGAGCCCTGTTAGGCCCCCCGTTGCTGCTGCCGCTGTTGCCCCGCTTGGGCGAGAGGGAGAGGCAAGTGTCCGCCACCGAGGGGGCGTCCTTCTTCCTCTTGTCGGCCTTCTTGACGCTCTTGCGGATGCGGAAGCGCGCCGCCTTGAAGATGCGCCCGTAGAGGACCAGCATGAGGAGCAGCGGGATGTAGAAGGCGCCGAAGGTGGAGTAGATGGTATAGCCGGGGTCCTTGCTGATGGTGCAGGCGTCCGGGTCGGAGCGGTCCTGCGGCGTCCGCCAGCCCAGCATGGGCGGGATGGAGACCAGGAAGCCCACCAGCCAGGTCAGGCTGATCAGGAGCGCGGCCCGGCGCGGCGTGCGCTTGTTGACGTAGTCGATGGGGTCGGTGATGGCCCAGTAGCGGTCCAGGGCGATGGCGCAGAGGTGCAGGATGGAGGAGGTGCAGCACAGCACGTCCAGCGAGATGAAGATGTCGCAGGTCACCTGGCCCAGCGTCCACTTGCCCAGCACCTGGTACAGCGCGGCCATGGGCAGCACCAGCACCGACACCGTCAGGTCGGTCACGGCCAGCGAGCCGATCAGGTAGTTGGCCACCGTCTGCAGGGAGCGCTCCAGGGCGATGGCGGCCACCACGCAGGCGTTGCCCAGCACCGCGAACAGGATCAGCGCCCCCAGCGCCAAAGAGGTGCCCAGCTGGTAGCCCAGGCTGGCCGTCGGCGGCGCCGCCGTCCAGTTGCCCGCCTGGCTGCCGTTGGCCGTGCTGTTGGGCGGCTCCATAGCCGAGGGAGAGCCGGAGGAGGGAAGGCGGGAAGGGCTTCACTCCGGCAGCGAGGAGCAGCGCTTCTCGGGGGTCACCATGGCCCCCGACGGCAGAGGAAGCAAGGGCAGCAGGAGGACGAGGCAGAGGCGCCCTCAGCGGTGCTCTTCCCGGTCTCTCCTTCGGGCCAGTCCCAGTCCCATGGAGCCGGAGGCATCTCCTCCCCGGCTGGGCATCTCTGGGACCAAGAGGAGCGCCGAGCAGTTCCTCTCCTCGGACGGCTTGCCCTCTCTCCCGCCACTTCCGCGCGAGTCCTGAGGTGCCCTCCGCGCCCCCTCTTCCCCTTCCTCTTCCTCCGCCTCCCACTTGCTGTCTTCTCTTCTCTCTCCCCCCTTCCGCCCTCTCCAACTCCCCCTGGCTCCGTCCTGCCCCTGTCTTGCCCTCTCTCACCCCTCTCTCCTCTTCTCACTTTGCTGAGCCACTGCTTCGCCTTCTTTCCTCACTCGATTCCTTTGATCCCTCTTTTTCTCTCCTCTCTTCTTTCCTCTCCCTTCCTCTCCTTTCCTGCTCCCTCCCTCCCGCTGCCCTCCTCCTCTTCCTCTTCCTCCTGGCTTCTGCTCCCGTCTCCTCCGGCACACGCCGTCTTCCCCTCTCTCCCTCCTTTCCCCCCTCCCACCTCTCCCCTTTTGTATCTCTCTGTCGCTCCCTCTGCCGTCCCCCCACTCGCTCCCCCCAATGTCACGCCGCTGCTCTTTTCCTCTGCTCTGATTTCCTCTTTCTTCCTCACCACTCCTCCCCTGGGCTTCTTTGTGCCTCTCTTTGCGCCTTCACTCCTTCGTCCCTTTCGTCCTCTTCTCCTTTCTCAGGGCCCTTCCACACTGTCCTATATCCCAGAATATCAAGGCAGAATAACCCACAACATCTGCTTTGAACTGGGTTATCTGAGTCCACACTATATAACCCAGTTCAAAGCAGGTAATGTGGGATTTTATTCAGCTATGTGGAAGGGTCTCACTTTCTGTTCTTTTAAGTAACGCCTCTTTCTCCTGCCTTACAACATTTCGGGTGTTCCCCTCGCTATCGTCTCCTTTTCTTTTTTCCCCCCTAACTTGCCCTTCTCTCTCTCTCTCTCTCTCTCTCTCTCTCTCTCTCTCTCTCTCTCTCTCTCTCTTCACTTTTCTTCTTCCCACAAGATACACACCTGAGCGGTGTTTTCTCGCTGGGGAGCGGGGGAGGGGGGGGGAATCGCCGGCGGGAATGCCTCCTTTTCCTGATTGAGATCCGGAGCGCTGCTCCCGATTCAAGAGAAACGCGGAAGAGTAACCCCCTCGGCACCCGTCACTCCTCGCTATCCCCTCAGCTGAGTCCTGACGATGAAGGACACGGAACCCCCGATACGTCAGCTCTCCTCCCCTCCCCCAGCTCCCAGTCCTAGCGCCGTACACAGAGACCAAGTTGGCGCTCGGTCTCCATCTCCTGTTCGTCCTGCCATGTCAACGAGGAGAGATGGCAGCAAAAGTTAATTTGAGGGTGACCTGAGGGGGGGGGTCGTCCCAATGAAAGAGCCCCGCGACCAGTTTGCTGCGCACTGGGGCACTGCTTGCTTGGCAAAGCCCTCCTTGGTAAGATGAATGTAGCTATAGTTTACAACATTGGAGGAAACGGGGGCAGCTAAACCTTAGCGGGAGGGGGGCACCGAGGACCCATGTACCTGCCTCCGGAGGGGAGAGGGAGGAGAAGGACTCGTCGTTTCTCCGCCACCTGTTTCAATGGACCTTCCAGCAGTGCGGGGAAATGTGTGTGTGTGTGTGGAGTTCCTCTGCCAATCTGTGGCTGCTTGGATGGCCAAGCAGGGAGTCCAGGAGGGTCTGTTCCTTCGCGTCCCTCGTTTCCCCCCTCTTTTACCCACCGGCGTTGTGATGCTCTGAATTAGCTTAACTTCCAAGCCCTAGAGCCCGCTTCAGCACCGTGGATAGCGCCGCTGCAGCGCCGAGAGCAGCGCTGGGTTTCAGCACCATGGACAGTGCCGCTGCAGCTATATGGGATAGGGCTAGGATTCGGCACCATGGACAGCGCAGAGCTTCAAGGGCATTTGTCGCCACCTGCAGGTACGCGGCTTGGCGCTGCCAGAGAGTTTCAAGGCAGGCAGCTCACACACCTGCGGGTGGAGACTCATGTTGTATTATCACACACCTCTCTGCCAGGTTTCTCTCACCTACACGCATACATAGGCATTTGGAGTGTGAAAGAATAACGACAGGCTATTGTTCCCAGGGCAAATGTTCCAAGTCTTTGAAACCTTGGCAGGTGTGAGCATGCCTGCTGGAAAGGTTCCTTTAAGTTCCATATGGACTTTCACAGCACTGGCCTCATTAAGATAAAGGTAAAGGTTTTCCCTGACATGAAGTCCAGTCATCACCAAATCTGGGGTGTGATAATCATCTCTATTTCTAAGCCGAAGAGCTGGCGTTGTCCGTAGACACTTCCAAGGTCATGTGGCCGGAATGACTGCATGGAGCGCCGTTAAAGGCCTCATTAAAGGCAGAGCAGAAGAGGAGGGTTGTTGATTGCGTGGAATGGGAATGGTATGGAGATGGGGAAATTTGCCTGTCTGAATGAATTTCCCTCTATTTTTCATTATTTTATTTCAAATATTTGTACCCTTCTCAATCCCCGCAGGGGGACTCAGGGCAGCTTACAGCTGGCAACGATTCGATGCCCCCACATACAACATAATAAATACAATAATTACATATAAGTAAAATCATTAAATTAATTTAAAATTAAATCCATTTAAAATAATACTGGCTGGTTAACCTTATTTAGAACTTAAATTCTGCAACCAGTGACACAATCAGAAGTCTGTCCACAGTCCATTTTCCATAGCATTGTCATCATTGTCTATGAACCACCACAGGGACTAAGATCTTCTGAGTGAGATTGGTGAGAATGAAAGAGAGGATCTTCTCAGTAACTGACCCCGCCCCCATGGAAATTTCCCTAGATCAGCCACTTCCCTCCTGTCCTTCAAAAAGATGGTAAAACTTGGCTGTAGGACCAAGCCTTTGGGACAGTGTAATAAGACAATAATAGGAAACCCACTCAGCTGATCGGAGACAATATACGTTTTGAGATGGCTTTAAACAAAATTTTAAATTAGATATAACTGATTTTAGTGCTTGTATATATTAGTGTTAGATCAAATGTGCTTTGCCAATACTTCCACTGCTAGTATAAAAAATAGAGGCGAACCCCCTTTCTATTTTTGAGTGAAGTCATCATTTATTTGTATGTTTACAACTTGGTCAGAATATATTGCCTTTACTCTATTTCTAAAGTTTTCTCCACAAATGTTGTCAAAGGCTTTCTCTGTGTCCAAGAACATCAACACTCCTTGATTTTTAATGAATATGTAAATATTCAATTACATTTAAGAACTATTTTAACATTTATTGGTTGAATTTTACTTTCCATTTCTTTTTTTAATTGTTTCTTGAATTTGATAATTTATTTATTTTGTTTCTTTTTTGTATTGAATTGTATTGATCTTCCCTCCATATAAGCTTTTACTGTATCCCATATGTTAGTAGACAATCCTTTCATTTCATGATGTTTTTAAATGCTTCTTTTAATTTTTGCACATTTTCTATTTTTTATGAATATTAATTTCATTTCCTAACAAAGTGTTTCTTTCTTATTTTAATCTCAACTGAGATTGGGTTATGGTCTGAAATTATTTTTGGGTATATTTCCATATTTTCCACTAGTTCCAACAAACTATTTGAAATCCATATCATATAAATCCTTGAATATGCCTTATCTCTATCTGAGTAGAAAGTGTAGACCTTTTCGTTTCTGTTCATTTCTCACCATGCTTCAGTTAAGTGCTTTTTTTTAGCCTGACTGGATAATCCTTGATGAAGCATCAAAAATAAAAGTTCTTTGATATAGCCAAGAAACAGTGCTTTTTGAACTAATTTTTCAAGAATCCTCCACTTGACACTGCCAGTGGCCATGATGCCCGATAGTCCAAAAAGTAAATTTTGTAGTAGTGGGGTTTGTGGGGTCCACAAAAAGCACCCCTGATATTCCAGAATTAAAGATGATGAACCATAAGGTATCAGCAAATACCCACCACCATTAACATTTTCAGAGAGATATTCTTAGGTACAACTGCAGGGAAGTGCTTTGTAGTAAACAGTCTGAGGGATGTATATCATGATCATGTCCAAACTTTGCATCATAATTTTGTGAGGAGGCACACCAGGTTAATGGTTTATGGTGCTTGTTGGGATTTTCAGTTAATTCAAATAGCATCAGTTAACTTCTTAAGTAGAAAAAAATTATCAATAAAGAACTACAGATTATATATCTCTTGGGAAAGTCTCTTTTATTTTTACATGGGCAGGTTACCTGTGGGTTGTCAGCCATCTGTTCATTTGTAACACACACGATTGCACATTTGATTTTTCTAGCCTCTTCTATGAGGATAACACTCTGATTCTATCACACCACTTTTAAACACAATAAGTTGAGGAGTGGAATGATCAATAGAGGAAGTATTGGTGAGGCAGAGACAAGTTGCGACACTATAATGCCTCTTAAAATGGATTTGTTTATATGTTGTCTACTTAAATCATTTCAAATCACTTGAGCAGACAGTCAATTAGGAAATTCCATACCAATCTTGACAAGCAGGCTCTACAAACTCACTGATGAGTGGTTATTTTCATATGCTTAAATCTGCCCCCAAGTTATCACCTCTCCCTCACTTCTCTGCCTCTTATTCTCACTCTCATTCTCTGATACAGTTACAGAAGTAAGAGTCTACATTTTCCTCTCTCTCTCTCTCTCTCTCTCTCTCTCTCTCTCTCTCTCTCTCTCTCTCTGAAAAGAAAGTTCCATTGCAGGAAATTAGAATGCAACCAACTATTGAAATTGCTGATCTCCAAAAGATAAACGGTGTTGCAGATTCAGTAAAGGAAAAAAAGGCAGGAGGGACCAAGCCTGAAACAGAGAGAGAACGAAATGAGAGCAGTATATCTGGGAACATCTGAAGTGAACATCGGATTGGCACATCGTAAACAAATGTGTTGCTAGCCAGTAAACATTTCCCAAAAGTTCAGAGGGTTGCTGTCTAGTGACAAATTTATATTGTTAACAAGAACTTTTCTGATGAGAATCTCACTGCCTTTTCACAAGGTATTTTGAAAAGGGATATATTTTTAAAGGAGGAGGTTAGCCCAGTTTGCTTTCATGTGATAAACATTTCAGTAAGTTGAGAATAAAGATTATATTATCTCTGTTTTCTTTTTAAGGTTATTATTTAAAACAACAAAACAGATTTGGGTTCCGAATTGGATTCCAGAAGTGGATTGGTGAAAGTATTTCTCCTTCACCCCCTGCCCCCGCCCCTGGCAGCCCCTTAAACCTACCAAAATGTCTCCATAGGACATTGGGGGAATCTGGGGGAACTAGGAAGGCAGTCTTGGCTATGAGGAGGCAGGAAAGTATTATCACCAGGCCAGTTGCACATGCCAAGCCAATGTGGATCCAATTCAAGGTATTCAGATATGTTTCTTGGATCAAACCAAGAGTCCATCTAGTCTAGAATTCTGGTTTGTTGTCAGTTAAACACACTCTTAAATCTCATTTGCAAAGGTATAGCTTTAAATAATTACTTTTTTAAACCAGTGGCCATGCTGGCTGAGAGGCTCCAGATTTTTCCAAACTCTGAGCAAGGACATGCACAGTAGAGACCCTAATAAAATAAACAGAAACGTCAAAGAAATGTCCATTAAGCCAATAGACAAGTGTCTTGTTAATATCTTTTGTGCAAATAAGTGCATCTTACAGATACTTGTCCTTGAAACCTTCCTGCTATACAATCTACCTGTCTGCATCCAATGTTTATTTATTTTTTAAAAAATTAATATTCACATTTGGCCTGCCCGAAAAGGTTTTAAATTGTCTGTTATTGCTTATGTTGAGTTTTATTGATTGTATTGCTTTATAATTGCAATTGTGTTGCTGTTATGTGTTATTGGGCTTGGACTCATGTAAGCCGCCCCGAGTCCCTTTGGGAGATGGTTGGCGGGGTATAAGTGACATAAATAAATAAATAAATAAATACTTAAGTAATTGTGGTGTTCCATGTGTCAAGATGAATTTTAGGTCAGTCCTAAGATTCCAAAGATGGTTTCTGAGGGGCCACAAGAGACATCCAGCAATGGGGAAGAAGATGTCCCTACATTTTTTTCATGAACAATGACATAGTTTCTAGCACATGATTCCCACATAATGACTGACATAATCTGATAATGTTTATGTTATGCTACAAGATGGTAAGTTTTGGGTTTGCTTTTTTGTTTGTCCTGGAAAAATTTTATACATTTTTTCACTCAGAAGCTGTGATTGCAAAATGCAGCAGCAAGAATAATAACCTTAATACCACATAATACCAGGCTTAAAGAATCTGCACTAGCTGCCAACTTGCTTCTGAATTCAAGGCTCTTTCTCTGTGTGTTCCCAATGTAGCATATTCAAAGTGAGAAGACATGGGTGATAGTCTTCTCAGTTGTCGGATTCCAAGGGTGCAATGCTGGTGCCATTATTCATTTCTTTCTGACGCCAAACCAAAACATGGCTTGTTATAAAAGCTTTTGAGAACAAACTTCCTTTGAAATAAACTTTAAAAATTATTATCTGTATTTAAATTTCTTGAACTTTTGTTGTATTCAAAATGTTTTTAACTTGTTTAAAGTTTTATTCAAATCTGGAAGTATTTTATTTTGTTTCTATTCTCTATAATGCTAAGATTCTACCTAAAGGACAGCATCTAATTACGTAAATATTTTAATTAAAAATCAAGAGTATGGTCCTTGTTATTTGGCAGGTGGGCTCTAAGGGCCTTTTAACTTCATGCCCAAATATTAACTACAGTTTGGTGGTATAAAGTTTGTGTCCAGTAAACCCTATTACATACTCTCATTTTAGCCTGACAGTTTATTTATTTATTTATTTATTTATTATTGGGGCTTTTATGCCGCCGACTCCCGAGGGCTCGCGGCGGCTCACAAGAGCCGTACATAGAAAATTAAAACATGTGGCTAAAACAACAACGGCACATTAAAACAACAGTAATAAAACAGCAGCAATTAACACAACATTAGAGGCCGCACCAGCACCGCACAGGCAATATAGCATGGACGTACTCATTAAAGGCCTGCCTAAACAAATACGTTTTGCAGGCCCGTCTAAATGGGAGTAGGTCCCTCAGGGCCCTGGTTTCAGCCGGAAGGGCGTTCCATAGCGTGGGAGCTATAATCGAGAACGCCACTCCGGCGGGTGGATGTCAGGTGCGCCCGACTTTATAGATGGTATTACCAAAAGATTGGCATCCTCCGAACGTAGTGATCTCGAAGGGCAGTATGGAGCGAGGCGGTCCCTCAGGTACGCTGGCCCCAGGCCGTACAAGGCCTTGAAGGTAAGAACCAACACTTTGAAGGCGTTCCACAGTCAGAAAGATATGAGCAGTTGGGAATGGACCAGGGGAGTACATTTTCCTGCTAACAATGTTCTTATACTAGAACATTGCAGCCAGGCTGTAGCACAGCTGGTTAATCACTAGCAGCAACCAGAAGGTGGCAAGTTCGAAGCCCAAGTCAGAGTTGATTGTTAATAGCCCAGCTTACTGTTCTCTTAAGCAGTTTGAAAACAGCTGTGCTATGAGTAGAGAAATTAAGGACACTTAAAGCCAGGAGGATAATTTATGACACCATAAAAAAATGCCAGAGATCAGAGAACAAGGAGGAAATACTATGATAAAAAAGGCTTGGCGTCATAGTGGATGAAGCAACAGCTCCCCCTGTGGCTGGAATTGAGCAACCTCCAGATCCAAAGTTGAAAAAACTGCTAATGACCTCTATTTGTCTGTATGTCTTGTATGTCTAAAACGTAACTGAATGTTTCCCGTGTATGCATGCATTATGATCTGCCCTGAATCCCCTTTGGGGTGAAATGGTCAGAATATAAATACTGTAAATAAATAAATAAATATTCCTATAACTGTAAGGATGGAAGATGGATTGTGCCCATGCACTTCAGTTTCCTTTGTTTAGTTCTCTCATATATAATACCAAGGATTCGTTTTTCAGTTGCCTCCCCCAGGGAAAGGTACACTCTTCTCCATTATCTAGTCATGGGGAATGAAAGTGTTGATCCTGGGATAGATCCTGGGATACCCAATCATACTGTGTGCCATGCCATGCCGCCTATGGTTGTCCCAGATCCTCATCATGTCCCACCCAGCCTCCATTAAATCTGTTTTAATGTCTTAATGTGGTTTAATCTGTTTTAATACTCACTGTGTTTAAATCCTCTGTACACCGCTCTGAGCCTCGGAGTGAGCGGTATACTAAATTGAAGTTAATAAATAATAAATAAATAAATAGTCTATATAGAATTCATTATTTAGAATCATAGAATTAGATGGGGCTTCATGGGCCATCAAGTCCAATCTCCTGCTCAGGGCAGGATCTCAGAGTAAAGCATCTTCAGCAGGTAGCTGTCCAGCCTCTTTTTCAAGATATACAGAGAAAGGAGACCTCACTACCATGGTATGCAACAGGTTCCAATAATCAAGAAATTCCTTCTAATGTTCAACTGAAATCTAACTTCTTATAACGTAGAACCACTAGGCCTGGTCCTATCCTCTGGGGTAGCAAAGAACAAACCCACAACATCCTCTCTGTAGCATTCCTTTAGATAGTTAAAGAGAGAATTTTGTTATGTCTGAATATTTTCTTCATCAGGCTGAACATGCCCAACTCTCTCAACTTTCCTGATATATTTTATTCTCCCTAACTCTTATCACCCTTGTTGCTTTTTCCGTGGGTCTTCTTCAACTTGTCCATATCCCTAATAAAATAAGACACCTAAAACTGAATGGAATAGTTAATAAAATCTACCACCTATTTTGATCTGATGCTGGGACCCATCAGCTAAAGGCTTTCTTCTGCAGTAGAGCACCTGCTTCATCATTGTCACCAATACATTCTATCTCATAGCAGTGATGTGTGTACCTTTTGATAAGTCTTAGAAAGGTCCAGGATTGCAGTCAATTCCAGATCATAACAAGTGGATCAAAAAAAAGAATTGAGGATTTATGTGAAGGGAGCATGGGAGAAAAACAATAATAACCAATGACCTTTTTCATTTGACCTGTACTGGAGCATCATTTTTTCCCCAAACTTGAGAAACAAGGGGGGGGGGGGGAATGCCAACACATTTACCCAAAATAAAACATGTCATTTCTTCAGTAGGGCTGGGCAACTTCTTGTCCCCCAGATGCTGTACTCCCATTTTGATCAGGACTGATGGGATCAGTTGAAATAAAAAAGTTGGAAAGTTCCAGGTTCCCATCCCAGGGCAAGTGAACATTGTAAATTTTCCCCCATTTTAAGCCTGGGAAATACCAATTTCTCCATGAAGGAACATTTCATTTCTTCTGCAGAGCTCTAACTTACTGTTTATTGCCTGTCTAAACAACAAATTGAGTCCTTGGGGGCAAAATATCAATCCAAATGTCTTGATTTCCAATAAACCTTCACCTGTCACTGCTAGAGAGACAGAAGAGAGTATCTGGAGAGAAAACCCCTTTTGAGCACTCCAAAAACAAGGCTAACCTCTTGTTCTTCTAACTGAAAAGCAACCTTGGAGCAGAAAAGTGGCAGAAAGAAACAGTGCTTAATTAAGATTATCCCACTGGTATTCTCTCTGCTTCAAAGCAACCCTCCTTCCACAACAGGAAAATACAGACAGGGATATTTTAAAGAAAGAAAATATATGTTTGTCAACTGTGGGATACGTGCTCAATTTCTTCATCCAGATTTTACTCCTCCTTTTGCATCATTTCAATACATTTGTTTGTTTTACTTATTATTATTATTTACATTATTTCTACCCTGCTTTTCTCAACTCCTGAGGGGGGACTCAGAGCGGCTTAACAAAGGCAGCAATTTGATGCCGATACACAATATACAATATAAAACCATAAACATACAGCATTAAAATACAGTTAACATTAAACATAATTCAAGAGATGTAAGCATTATTCTCCCCCTTTGCTCAGGTAATGTCTTTGTGTACCAGCCGTTCTAAATTTGGCCAACACTGCATTCAGATCAAAATTCAGCAGCACACAAACCAACGTCTATTCATTCTATGGGATGTTCCCTCCCTCGGATGGACCAACTTTCCAAAACAGATTTTGAGTGTGCCTGTTCTAGTCATGGAAGATATTTTGTTAGAGGAGAAATAATTGACTGCCACATTTAAATCTTAAGAATAGGGTTTCCCAGGTGCCTACTAAAATTGTCCTAATCTAAAGCCAGTTCTACCTTTGGGCAGAGTGAGCCAATCACCAGAACTACAGCAGGCAATGGGATAAAATGAGGGCATTGCCCCAAAATAATAGTTCTATATCTCCAATAATCTCCTACACAGTGAAGAAAGCTGACAGGAATAGGAAATGGATCAAGAGAGAAACAGTATTTAAAAGAAAGAAAGAAAGAAAATGAAATAAAATAAACTTATTTGAAATGTGCTATAAAAGAGTCCTATAGATACTGTGAATAACAAATTAATTAATCCTAGAGCAACTCAAGAAACCAAGAAGACTGAACTGAGACTATTGTACTTTGGCCATATTATGGGAAAAAAATAGCAGAATAATTTTGTGACATGACTCACCACACAAGACAATAATGCTTGGTAAGGTAGAAGGCAGTAGGAAAGAGGGAGGCTGCATTCAAAATGGGCAGATTCAATCAAAATAGTTCACATTTTGGTCAGTTTTACAATCATGACTGAATCTCTATCAAGATAGTTCACATTTTGGTCAGTTTTACAATTATGAACACAACCTCAGAAGTCTAACCTTTGCAGTCTGACAGCACTCTGATCAAAGCATTTCTGAGTTGCTGCAAATGCAAGAACTATATCTGCATATAGACAGCCAGCAAGACACAGCTACATTGTATTTTGTGTGTTGCATAGAACAATCTGAGGAAGTCGTTAGCCACAAAATGAGAGGGTGGTAATGGCTGTGAAGGAACACGAAGGCTGCAACAGATAAGAGGCCACCAGTCATTGTTTCATCCATACCGTTGGATTAAAACCTCTGTTGGATTAAAACCTCTTTTGTGATTATGTGTCGGTCACTGTGCACCAATCTCACACATAAAACAAATTCATGCACATGTATCTAACAAGCAAACCGAAACCAACAAAAGTCCCATGGCAGTCAGCGAGTGACATTGTGAGCAGGACTGTGAAGTCTGGAAGCCACTAGCTATGGGCCAGCCCGTGGGCAGTAGATATGGATTCAGTCATTTTAACCCACCACCAAGACCACTTTGGAAGAAAATAATACTCAGCCACATATGATGATGATCTGGAGAATTCGGCAAACATAATTTTCCAGTACCCTTATCTACAGTGCCATGTGTTTTACCGGGGTACAAAGTCAGGTTTTGGGGGAGTGTCAATGGGTACATTGACAATGTAGAATTAATGAAGTTTGACAGTACTATAATCGCCATAACTTAGTAATATGGAATCCTTGGATTTGTAATTTAGTTAGACACCAGCACTCTTTGGCAAAGAAGACTAAAAACCCTGGCTTATTTTCTTTTGTCTTATATTGATCTGTTGTGCTATTATTTTATTTATTTATTAATTTTCTATGTATTTTATTGTAGTTATCCTTGTTGTAAGCGCCCTGAGTCCCTTTGGGCAGATGGGGTGGAGTATAAATTGCTGTTGTTGTTGTTGTAGTAAAAGGAGAACTACGATGATTCCATAGCATTAAACCATGGCACTTAAAGTGATATCAAACTGCATTAATTCTACAGTGTAGACACACATGACTGCAGCTACACTGAGTTGCAGGATCATGGCCTAAAGTTTTCAGTTACTGCAAATTTATGGACTAAAGTGAAATTTACGGCAGCATGAAAGGATTCTCATTTGGGAAGAAAGGGGCTGTCATTTTACACCATCCAGTAGTTAGGAGTCCTGCAGCAGAAAGAAAGGAAAACGCTTAATTGCAATTTGATAACATAATAATTTGAACCATACCAGATTGCAGTATTTCTATTTTTTTTATCAAACTACATTTGCTACAATAACAATGCTGTCTTATGTTCATTGCACTAAAATAGAAATAGAACCAGCCAAGAAGCACTTGGTCTTTGGCTTATTATATTGCTTATTAATTAAAATAATACAAAGTGTCATGGCTTGTACAAAAAGGATATTTGTATTACCCATCTATTTCAACAATTGCATCTCCCTGCTGTGTTTTGCCTTTTCATTCTTCAGGATGAGTCACAGATGTGCAACAACTGTAAATAAGGCGACTTTGCTCATGCACTGAGTAAATACATTTTTCCCTTTGCAAATTACATCCTTGAGGATGTATTTTATGTTGTGGTATTTACAAAAATACATTCAGACTTCTTTTATTTTGACTCTTTTATCATTGGTTGTATTTGTATCCAATCTTATCTCCAGTCATTAGCAACATCTTTCTTTATATCTGTCATTTTTCTTTCTTCCCTTTCTTTTTTTAATTTGCATGTCCACATATTCCAGAATTGCAGGTTTTATATTTCTTGCTTTTTTCATAGTTTGGGACCCAAGACAATTGACAATAAAATTGAAAGAAAACAATTAAAATTCACAAACTATAAAAAAAATCAGTTGAAACATAAAAAAACATTTAAAAAATTTTATTTAAAAAGCATGACAATGATAAGAAATAGGACACAAATAGGATTTTTTAAGTTGGAAGGGTTCTTGTAGGATCCCTTCTTAATGGCCTGTTGAACAGAAAGGCTTCCACATGCTATAGGAAGAGAGTAGTGAGTATCCCATGTCTAACCTCCCTGGCAAGGGAGTTCCAGAGTTTGGGGTCAGCCTCTGAAAATACCGTCCAATGTTTCCACCAGAAGTGCAAGTGAGAGTGGTTGGAGAGAGAGAAGGGCCTCCCCAGCATATCTCAAAGCACAGGCTGTCTTATGAAGAAGAATAAAATCATTCAAATTACTTGGACTTAAGATCATAGGGTTTTATAGTTCATAAGCAGCATCTTCAATAGACCAACTGCCATTAGAACAGTTGCAGCAAGGGAGTTGTGTGCTCCTTATAACTAGCCCCAGTTAGCAATCTGGCTGAAACTCTTTGGACTAAGCAAAGTTTCCAAATACTCTTCAAAGGCAGTCCCACACCTGATGTATCGCAGTAATCCAGCCCATGCATAACTGACAACCATGGTCAAACTGAATATCTCAAGGATGGGGTGCAGTTGGAACACAAGCCTTGACTATGCAAATGCAATCCTGGTCACCACTGAAACCTGATCTTTCAGGTTCAAAGTTGAATCCAAGAGAATATCCAAACTGTGATTCTGTATGTTCAGGAAGAGTATAACCCCATCCAGCACTGGCAGAATTTTTATTCCTTGACCTACCTTCTGAATGACCAGGAGCACCCCTGTCTTGTCAGGATTAAGTTTTGATTTGTTTCTCCTGCCTTGTCCATGCCATTACTGATGACCAGCACTGGCTTAGGGCAAAACAGCTGCCTTGGGTTGTGAAAAGGACTATTGATGGCACCAAACCCTAAAATTCTGAACAACCTCTTCCAGCAGTTTCATAGATATGTAAAATAGCATGGAGAACTGAACTGAACATTGAAGGACCCTACAGACCAAAAGCCAAGGAGTCAAAAAGTTAAGGAGTGCCCCAGCACCACCTTTTGTGCCCACCCATCCAGGAAGTAAAACAATGTCGAATTCCCATCCCAGAAAGGTATTCAGATGGAGACCATATATGATGGTATCGAAAGCCACTGAAAAGTCTAGCAGAACCAACAGGGACATGCTCCCTATCTAGCTCCTGGCAAAGGTGTCATCTACAAAGGTGACCAAAGTGATTTCTGTCCCATATACAGGCCCGAAATAAGACTGAAATGGATCTAAATAATCCATATAATCCAAAATACCCTAGATCAGAGATTGAGCTAGATAATCCATCTATCCAGAATACTCTAGTCCTGAAATGGAGCTAGATCTTTACTGGGGGGGAAATGCAATAATAGAAACTAGCTGCTAATCTGTATACCTTTATAAAATGGAATGTTTGTATGTGTGTATGCGGAGGGCGGGAGGGCAGAAGGGCGGAAGCAGCCACTTTCACAGGCCAGGGCAGATATGTGGCAGCCACTTTCACAGGCCAGGGCGGATATGTGGCAGCCACTTTCACAGGCCAGGGCGGATATGTGGCAGCCACTTTCACAGGCCAGGGTGGATATGTGGCAGCCACTTTCACAGGCCAGGGCGGATATGTGGCAGCCACTTTCACAGGCCAGGGCGGATATGTGGCAGCCACTTTCACAGGCCACAGCGACCAGCCCGGGTGATGGACCTGCACCAAACTTGGTACACATAACCCCCCTAACCCCCTTTACGTCCTGGCGCGGGGCGGGGGACATGACCCACGGATTATGGGATTTGTAGTACTTTCCAACACTTTGGTTCCCACAGACCACTGAGGCCACCAAAAAGGACCAATACAGACCACACTCAGCACACACAGCCCCCATGATCCACTCTACGTCCTGGTGCAGTTCGGAGGAGGGTGGACCATGGATGATGGGACTTGAAGTGCCTCTACTCACTTCCCAAGTCCGCTGCAACCCTCATCCAATCACTGATCGAGACCAAACTTGGCACACATAACCCCCATGACTGCCTTCACATCCTGGTGAGGTTTGGGGGAGGACTGACAATGGATGATGGGATTTGTAGTACTTTTACACCCCTCTGTTCCCACAGACCTCTGTGGCCCCCCAACAAACACTGATAAAGACCACACTTGGCACACAGAGCCCCAGTGACCCAGTCCACATCCTACTGAAGTTTGGAGGGGACAGAACATGGATGATGGGTCTTGCAGTACCTTCCCTCACTTTCCAAGACTGCTACAAACCTAATCCTATGATTGATCAACACCAAACTTGCCACACAGAGCCCTCATGACCCACTCTACATTCTGGTGCAGTTTGGAGGAGGGTGGACCATGGATGATGGGACTTGAAGTACCTCTACTCACTTCCCAAGTCTGCTGCGACCCTCATCCAATTACCGATTGAGACCAAACTTGGCACACATAACCCCCATGACTGCCTTCACGTCCTGGTGAGGTTCGGGGGAGGACTGACAATGGATGATGGAATTTGTAGTATTTTCACACCCCTCTGTTCCCACAGACCACTGTGCCCCCCCAAAAACACCGAGAAAGTCCACCCTTTCCACACAGAGCCCAAGAGACCCACTCTACAACCTACTGAAGTTTGGAGGGGGACAGAACATGGATGATGGGACTTTCAGTACCTTCCCTCACTTCCCAATCCTGCTACAAACCTAATCCAATGACTGATCAACACCAAATCTGGCACACAGAGCCCTCATGACCCACTCTACAGCCTGGTGCAGTTTACTGTGAGATGGACCACGGATGATGGGACTTGAAGTACCTTCACTCACTTCCGAAAAAGAATGCATCCCTCATCCATTCACCAATACAGACCAAACTTAGCACACAGAGCCCCCATGACCCAATCTACATCCTACTACACTTTGGGGGGACAGAGATGATGGGACTTGCACTACCTTCAGTAATTTCATGATACCACTGCAACTCCCAATAATGATGGATCAAGACCAAACTTGGCACACAGAGCCCCCATGACCCACTCTACATCCTGCTGCGCTTCACAAATAACCCGGGCAGGGCCGGGTCCCCAAGCTAGTTACTCATAATGGTGGGAACCATGGAGTGTTCTGATTTTATAACTCCCTCCTTCAGGCAAGCAGAAACTCTGAGTATTATCCATGCTCTGGTTTAACCTCTTTACACACCTATTTTAATGCAAACTGAAATCAGTTTGAAAAACTCACACAACTCCAAATATGTAGGCACAGGAGTGCAAGGGAGTATTTCTACTGTGTGTATGTGTTCATAGTAAGATGGTATTCCTGCAATATATGTACATATTTGCTTATTTGCTCAGTCAAATAGCTGTTCTTTGCCTTTCATTCTGATAGCTCACATTTGCTTTCATAAAGTGAAGTCTATACAGAAGAAGGTGAAATGCCGATCTAAGAAAGCATACAAACATCAAATCTCACCCTTCCAAAAGACATCACCACCTTTCCCAGGTGCCTTTACAAAAATATGGAGCTACCATTCTGTTACAAAAACAATCAGGTGAACTAAGTGACCACCTGACCTCCAGTCAGGCCCCAATATCCCACAATAGAATCATAGAATCATAGTTAGAAGAGACCTCATGAGCCATTCAGTCCAACCCCCTGCCAAGAAGCAGGAAACACCTCTGACAGATGGCTATCCAGCCTCTGTTTAAAAGCTTCGAAAGAAGGAGCCTCTACGACACTCTGGGGCAGAGAGTTCCACAGCTCCCACAATTAGGAAGTTCTCCCTAATGTTCAGATGGAATCTCCTTCCCTGTAATTTGAAGCCATTCTTCCGAATCCTAGTTTCCAGGGCAGCATAAAGCTTGCTTCCCCTCCCTATGATTTAAAGATGGCCCCCATCATGTCTCAGTCTTCTCTTCTGCTGGCTAAACACGCACAGCTCTTTAAGCCACTCCCCATAGGGCTTGTTCTCCAGACCCTTGATCATTTTAGTCGCCTTCCTCTGGACACATTCTAACCTGTCAGCATCTCCTTTAAATTGTGGTGCCCAGAATTGGACGCAGTACTCCAGATGTGGTCTGACCAAGGCAGAATAGAGGGGTAGCATGACTTTCCTGTCAGTAGTTCCCAATCTTTGGGTCTCCAGGTGTTTTGGACTTCAACTCCCAGAAATCCCAGCCAGCTTACTAGCTTTTAGGAACGGTCAGAGCTGAAGTCCAAAACACCCAGAGGCCCAAAGATTGGGAACCATTGATAGACACTATACTCCTATTTATACAGGCCAAAATCCCATTGGCTTTTTTAGCTGCCGCATTTCATTGTTGCCTCGTGCTTAACTTGTTGTCCATGAGGACTCCAATATCTTTTTTGTACATACTGCTGTCAAGCCAGGTGCCCCTCCCCCAATTCTGTTTCTTTGCATTTCATATTTTCTGCCTAAGTGGCATATGTTGCATTTGTCCCTTTGGAATTTCATTTTGTTAGTTTTGGCCTATCTCTTTAATCTGTTAAGATGATTTTGAATTCTGTTGCTGTCGTCTGGAGTATTAGCTATCCCTCCCAATATTCCACTGCAACCCTAAATTGGGGAGTGGGGTTAAAATCTATTTTTAAAACCCAGTTCTTTCCCTAAACAGCAGAGTAAACTGGATTTTTTTCAATTGCTTTTAAGCCCTCAGACATCAAAAAGAAATATTTTCAGACTAGAAAGAAAGAACCACCAAGTGTTCCAATGGACTGGGGTTGAGGTAAGATTGCATTATTTAGCCTGTGTAAATTCAACCCAAGTCAAAGCAAATCTGACCACTGAAAGCAATAAGTTCAAGATAGTAAACATGGCTCTTCTCCTCTTCAGTTTATCCTCACAACTACCCTGGGATTTTAGACTGACCGACAATGAGTAGATAACGGAGAGATTCACATTTTAGTGAAAGGGTGAAAACAGGATCTTGCAAATCCTAGTTCAGTATCCTAATCACACTGGCTTCCTTTTAAATAGTTCCTTTGCTCCAACCCTTTCAATTTTAATATCTGCACCTTAACAAAAGAGTTGCTGTCAATTTCACCCTTTATTCTTGTACTTGAGCCATTTTTATTTTCTAGCTTTATATATTGTCTTCATATTTAAATTGTTTTTATCACTATTTATTCTCAGACACTCAGAGTACCTTATTGGACAGAAAACAAATTCCATTATTAATATTGAAATCATAATATGGGGCTATTACAAGACTTCTCCTTCACATTGATATAGGCTTCATACATGTGTGTTGTTTACTAAAACGTTCACCATGAATTTTTGAAATTGAGACTTTTTTGTAAGAACCCTGTAGATAGTTATACATTTCTCTCAGCCTTTCCAAAATGGTGCTGTTCATTTTAAATGTTCAGATATTAAACCCTGATCTATAAAGCTTCAACCATGTGCCAAGCAGACTGCTTTAGGAAAAAGCTTCCTTAGTTGGAACGGAATCAATTGTGGTCTGCATAACATTATGCTGTATAATGACGAAAGGGAAAAGAGTGCCCATTTCAGTAGACAGTACAAATGCATCACCACAGATAGTGTGAACTAAGTAATGGAATTATTTGGGGGAATAGTAGAAGAAAATGAAAGAATGCCAACTGAACGTTCTCTTGGGAAGGGATTTATTGAGTTGTGCCTCAGAGAGCCAATAAAACAGTAATAATTTTCTCTCACCTCTTCTCTCCATTAAAATTTTGTGCAGACCCAGATCTGGTTCAGATCTCAAACTAGTACATTCAAAAGTAGTTCACCAGCTCAGAATGATTCAGAGCCAGTCTGCTTCAATTTGAGTCCCAAACTGAAGATTGGATTTGGAAATATGAAGGGTTTGTGTCTCCCACTGATTATCAAGGAAATCATAAAAATTGATATAATGCCTTCTCTCTTTGTCAGAACTGGGTTAAATTGGATTAGCTTAGTTAGCACATTAAAAAATTATAATGGACAAATTCCAATCACATAACTACTTAAAAAATTATGGTTTATTTTCAGTACAAATTGCCAATAACTTAAAAAATATTGAAATAATGGAAGGAAATCTGTATAAGTGCCTCATAAGTGAGGATTATACCTGCTCAGCTTTGAAATAATGTGTTAAAGCAATGTAATTCCTGGTGACCTATTACTTTTTGGATAATAGTATAGGTCAAGTTAACTGTTCAGTTTTGGGCAGCACAGTTCAAGATGGGTTTGTGCTCTGAGAAGGGCAATCAAAAAGGCAAAAGGTCTGGAAGTTAAGCACTATGAAAATCATCTTAAGGAGTTGGGTATGTTTAGCTTGGAGAATAGAAGATTAAGAGGGGACATAAGAAGCATGTTTAAATATTTGAAAGGATTCCATATTGAGGAGGAAGCAAGTTTGTTTTCTAGTGCTGCACAGACTAGGACACAAAGTCATAGATTCAAAGTACAAGAAGATATTCTATCTGAACATAAGGGGGAAATTCTGATGGTAAGAGCTGTTCAGTAGTAGGATATGCTGCCTCGGAGTGTGGCTGAATCTCCTTCTCTGCAGATTTTTCAAAAGAGGTTGAATTGCTATATGTTGGGAGGGCTGTGATTGTATATCCCTACATAGCAGGGGGTTGAACTGTGGACTCTTCAAATTATTTGACTCTGATTCTATATGAAGATGAGTGCTGCATCTGAATGCATTACTAGCTTACTAGGATAATATAAATATGAACTTATGTTCATTGCATGTCTTGGAGTGTGAGGAGCAAAAAAAGTTGTCTGAAGCCAAAAGGCTATCTGGTCATCTCTAATGAATGAAGACTATGGTTCAGGAAGACTTTGGTTCATGGTTGGCCTGATGGAATTTTGCACTTGTGATAATGCACCATAGTGTGCCCTTAAAAATGGAATATGACACACAAGATTGGAATTTCACTGTAGAGATGAGGGACCTCATCCCATTAGGGAAGGGAAGTGGGGAAAAGCAGGGAAACCCATCTTGTATAATTGTGTGTACGGAGAATTGCTGTCTCCCCAACATACCTACCGTTTCTACAGCAATCCACATTCCATTTGTCTCCAATGAAACAATACAATGGAGACATCAGGCAGTTGCCATCACACGTTAAAGTACCCATCGGGCCGGAGAGATAGCACAGTGGTAAGAACAGCTATGCTTGCAATCTGAAGGTTGCAAGTTTGATTCCCGAGCTGGCTTGGATACCCAGCTGTGAGCCCTGTCCATTGTTCACCCAGCAGTTCGAAAACAACTGTGATTAGATGAACTGGGAACCTGCCAAAAGTGGGGGAGGATTCTTTTCAGTAAGGACTTTACAACACCTGAATAAATAAAGATCGGCTGTCGGAAGGTGGAATGCGGAACAGAGGCCCTCCGTCATGAGAATGACACAACAGCACCCCCTTGTGATGTAATGATGCACCTTGTGATAGCCAGAAGAAATCCTTCAAATTGTATGTGTTGTATTGTAACTGTATGTGTTCCGGCAGGGATTGTCTGCCTTATGTGTGATGTAATCCGTTCTGAGTCCCCTTCAGGGTGAGAAGAGCAGAATATAAATAAAGTGTATTATTATTATCTTCCCCCACTTCTGGAGACGGGTATCACTGACTCTAAAAATGCCCATTTCTAGATACTTTAAAACTGGAGTTCCAAAGTCAACCCCTGGAAGTAGTCTTTTGATGGCTTCTATGGGACTCTGTTTTTAAAGTGTCTAGAATCAGGAAAGCCTGCATGTGATGAGGTCCTAAGAAAAGTAACAATGGATTTAAATGAAAGGAAAATGCATTCCATCTAAACATCAGGGAGAACCGCTTGACTATAAGAACTGTTTGGACATGGAACTGACTGACTTGGAGAGTGATGGACTCTCCATCTTTGAAGGTCTTGAAAGAGAGGCTGGATGAACATTTATTTATTTATTTATTCCATCCCTTTCATTCCAAAATGCTGTAGTTTCATATTCCTGCAGGATACAGGGTTCAACTAGATGACCCTTATGAGCCCTCCCAATTCTTAGGCTTTATTATTCAAATACTTTAAAAGTAATGTGGTGGATAAGAGTGAAATTACATTATTGGTGTAATGAATAATATTTCCAGTTGCTTTCAATCATTATTTTCACAAACATTTTAGAAACATTTTGCTAAAACTTTATGCCATTCTCTTATTAATTAAGCTTTAACACAAACACATTTAACAGGATACTATTGTGAAGTAACAGAAAGATACTAAATGGAACAAGAAATTTGATGCATTTTTCCAGTCATGGCAATGGGTTGTTTTTCCAAAACACTGCCACAAGTAACAGGACTGCATTGCATTTTAAAAGTATCTTTTTGAGCCCTGCAAATTGTAATGACAAACAGGACAGAGATAGTCCTAAGTAACAAATCTGCATAGCTTCAGTTGAACAACTGCAGTGGTTCATATGGAAAAGGAACCCTATGTTCCTTCAGGTAGAAGCAGTGAAATAAGTCACATCCCTCTCCTAAAGCACAATAGTTGGAGAGCTTCTCATAACATGTACCCAAGGATTTAAAAGTAGACCTCAGTGACAGCTGTGCTCCTTCCCTGCTATACTTTGAGTGTTTCCCATAGAAAGGGCATTATATTCAGCACTAGATTGTCTACTTTTCCAAAAACCCAAGTTCTCTTTGCTGTGTTAGCTAAGTCAGAGTTCAATTCCATTAGCTACAAGAGAAGCTGTCCTTCACCCCCAAAAGTGCAGAAACTCAAGGGCTTGCTTCTGTTGGACTCCTGACATTAGCGGGAAGAGCTACTGGAGAAGACAACTGTGTGTGCCATGTGACCTCATCTATATCCCTTGAGTGTGATGCTAAAAACACTGTACTGTGACCAACGCTAAAGTAAAATGAACTGCCAGTCTTGTTACCTTCTGTTTATGGAACACATACTGTCACCATGTTGACCTTCATCTTAGATTATGAATATCTTAAGACAGTCCTGAATATAAGCAGAATGAGGGTAGCTGGGAATGTTTAACAAGCCAGGGTTGTTTAAACTGTATTTTATCTCCTATTCCAGAAATTAACAGAAATTAACAGGTTTCTTCAATAGAAATTTCTTACATATGTAAGAATGTCAAATCACTAGCCAATTGTTAATCATGCTTCCTGAGAAGAAGGACGCATTTTCTTCCATGAGATATTTAGTGCAAATTAGCTGAGATATCTAGCACAAAGTTTTATTTGATGTTTATCTGCCTTGGTAGTTCTCAGCTTGATAAATTTAATTCTTTAAACTACAACTCCCAGAATTTCTAACCATCAAGACCACTGGCCACACTGTCTAAGGCAGGGGTGGGCAATTATTTTTTCCAAAGGACCACATGAGAGCCAAAAAATATTATGGAGGGCCGAATCTAAAGGCGTAACTACATGCTAATCTACATTATTTATTTATTTATTTATTCACTTACTATATTTACTATATATTACACATCATTAATATTAACATATTAATATATCAAGAAATATTCATATATTAGTAGTATTAATATCATAATTATTATATTATAGTATATATAGACATTATAATATATTGAAATTATAATATAATATATTATTTATTATATTATAATATTATTATAATAAAATTATTATACAATAATAATAATAACCACTAAAATAAAATAATGCTTCCTTGTAGTTCCCTTCTCTGGAGAGTTTTATGCAGAGGCTTAATGGCCATCAGTCGGGGGTGCTTTGATTGTGTATCCCTGGAGGTTGGGCTGGATGGCCCTGGGGTCCCTTCCCTCTCGATGACTTCCTGTTCCCACCTTTCTAAAAAAACCTCCTGACAGCGAGCATTTGAGATTCGTGACGGAAAAGGAAAAGATCAAACCCCAGGCGAGGCGAGCGGTGATCGAGCCTGCCAGCCAGCCTGCCTGCCTGCCGGGGCCCTTAGGAGGGCCGGATATAATCGGCTAAAGGGCCGTGTCCGGTCCCTGGGCCATAGTTTGCCCACCCCTGGTCTAAGGCATTCTGGGAGCTGTAACATAAACAGTAACCTTCACAGGCTACAGAAATAATTTACATTTTCTGGTTAAAATTATCTTCTCTTCCTTTCCAAATTTCCAATATTTTTTGCCTACCCTGACAAAGCAGATTAGGAGTGGGAGTAGACTGATTGATTTAAATGATGTATAATTGCCCCCTAGAAGCCAAGTTAATTAACGTGAGACTGTCAAACTTTGGCCATATCACAAAGTGCATATAGGGTTGTGCATTTTTGTTAGTCTTAATACATCGAATCAAATTAGCTAAATTTGTACTTCTAAATTGCTATCCAATATGTGGGCATGGCCTGTGCCAAAAATTTAAAAATTGAAACTTATCCTATACTTTTTCACTTTAGTTTTGTAAATCTTGGAAGGCTCAAAAACAGTTTCATATTCAGTGCAAGTAAGCAAAACTGAAAGCAAAGCCAAAAAGGCTACCTTTTGCCTTGCCTTTCCTCTGTAAATTAATGGCCTCTCACTATTAGAAGAGGCCGGAAAAAGAGGGAGAAAACAATTTTTTTCTGGGAAAAGCACAAATCTCTGGAAAATTTAATTTGGGACGGCAAGGAGCTATGGCAGAGAATTCAAAAAGGCCATGTCCTAAACTACATTTCCCAGAATTCAGTGCTCAGCATCAGAGAGATTTGCTCCTCCCCTCCATAGCCAGCCAGAGCTACAATAAATTTAATATTCTACAATATGGTTTTTTTTGTACCTGGGTTATAAATGTCATTTCCTAATTGGTTTTAACATAAAACATGGCAAAAGTTTATTAAACTAAAAAAAATTGTCTTTGTGTTATAGCACATTTTGCTGAAGTCTCCAGTCCACCAATTTAACATCATCATCCACCTAATTACATGATACAAGAGCACAACACCTCCCCCCCCCCAACCAAAACAAATAAACAGGCGTCTAACTATTGCATTTTCAGCTCTAACCCATAAAGAAGATAGTCATGGAGAGAACCACCAAATATGTAACCCAAACCTTTCAAAGGAAGAACCATATTACTGAAGGAGGTTGTGATTCTCCACTTGAAAAGTTATTTATTTTCTCCAATGAGGAGTTCGGGGAAATCTGGAGAAACCTGGGGCTACAGTGGGAACCACATTTCAACCTGTGGCTTGGAACTTGTGAATTACACAGTTCAGACACCTTGCTTTTCAAATATCCCTGGACAGAGTCTCACTTGAACATTAACTGGGCTAAGTAAATTACAAATATAAGGGAGTATTTTTGCATTATGATACATTTTTTAATAAACACACATATGCTACTTATAATTCTCCCAATTTTCAGTTTTTTGTCACAACTGCAGTGCAGAAGCTGCCTTCCCTTATAATCAATAAGGAGGCCTGTTCCAACATCTTAATGGCATTGCATTAAAAAAGAGATGCCATTATTCAATGTGACACCCAGGGGGGTTTTTTCCAAACAATATACAATGGCTCCACTTTTGCTGAGACTGTTTTTCATGAAGGAGCAGTATGATTAGTGAATAAGTGATTAGTTTTGCACATTAGAGACATGAGTTCAAATATAAATGGTTGCTGCTGTTGTTTTTTCAGCTGTCCAAAAGTGTGCAGAACATTTATATAAGAGGTAGGTGCCTGTATAGTAACTATATAGTGTCTCTTGGTGTTGAAGCTTTAGGGCCTAAGTGATTAAACTGATGAGTGAATACATTTTTTGAAGAAGAGATGGGTATATCCATCACAATAACAACCTTATAGACTACGAGGGTTGGATGAAAAGTAATGTCTCCACCGTCATTACTTGGGTTTGGATGGGAATATTTTAATAAATCAAACACAGAAATAATCTTTAGAATGTGCTCTTTTACTTGCTTGAAATTTCTCTCTGAGTGATACGAAGATCATCCTGAATCAATCTGTCAACCTTTTGCTTGTGAAACTCAGTAGTTGCTGTCACAGGACGTCCAACTATTTGTTTGTCCCACAAGTCAGATTTGCCACCTCAGCATCTTTAAACTTACTCACCCAATGATGTACAGTACTCACATCAACACAATCACATAAACAGCTTGCATTCTCTGATGAATCTCCTTTGGGGTGACACCTTCTGCTGTCAAGAATTCAATGTGAATACTGTGCATCATTGGGTGAGTAAGATTAACGATGCTGAGATGGCAAATCTGGAACCCTGCGCAGATGGTCGGTCAATGCAACTTAATTCAAGTCACATCGACCAACAGTCTGCGCAGAGTTCCATACTTCCAATGCAACACTTTGGCAAGGAAAGTCCCAATTCAACTGCAATCCCATCTTTTCAGTTACATTAACATCTACAGTTCAAACTGCACTATAGGACAGTGTAGATGGGGCCTCAGTTTTCATGTCCACCTCCCTCTTTTCCTCTAGATGATACATAGATATTTCTCTGCCCCAGACACTGTTCATTTGGATACACACCAATATCATAAGTTGCATACCCATGGAAAAGCAAATGTCAAAGCAGACGCCTCTTAAAGAGCTAGACCCAATAAAGAGTTCAAAAGAGTTTATTGTTCACAAAGTCTCTGTGCTACAAAGCACTCAAAGAAACAAAAAGGCACTTAAAAGTCAGTGGAAAGAAACTCAGTACACAGCCTAACCAGCATCAAATAAACAGTCTTTACAGATAGCAAACAGGGAAGAAACACAAACAGATCAGGAACCAAAAGCGAAGTCAAAGTGGAATCCAGAGTCGTCACTGAGAGGCCGTCCTTAAGGGTTGAGCATCAAGCGTAGTCAAGGAAACCGGATCAAGCAGAGGGAGGAGGCAAACCAAGGTCCTAACAGCTGTTGCAACTAGAGCTTGAACCGGACCTTGAGTAAACCAATACACAGTTTCTGCGGTTAAATGCTGTATTGAAAATAAATGAAAGAAGCAAAAGGCAAAATAGAAGTCAGCAAGGTTGCGCCAAATCCCGGATGCAGGTGCAGCAAAGGCTTGAAAAGTTCCAAAGTTAAGCAATGTAGAAATGCCGCAAATGGCTAGTCCTTAAGAGTCTCTGAGTCAAAGCTTAGCAATGTAGAGTCCAAACTAGAAGGCCACCATGGCCCAACACAGTTCCAAAGGCAAGGCAAGAAAATCAAAAGTTGACTCGAGATGCGGAGCTCTCTCCAGACCCAGCTTTTAAAGGCCCCGATGACTCCATGCCTGAATACGCTGACTGCGTCGGACAACTTTCCCAGGATCGGCTGGCAAGGTTTTGGTTCCCACCGCTTCTTGACCAGATTGGAATGTTAACTCATTAGGGCAAACACCTGAAGGTTGGGGAGTATCGCTAGTCTCATAAATCTTGGCTGGCTCATCGGCGCAAGAAGCAACAGGGATGCGCCTGGCCTTGTAGGCTTGGAGTTCACTTGGAGTTGACTGCAGAGGTCTGTTTTCAGGCCTCATTGAAGCCGGGGTTGTAACATGGTGTTGCTCTGGTTTGGACTTGGAAACTGTCTGGGGTATGACAACAGGAGAGTAGTTCACAGGATTTCAAACCATGCCAAACGTGGTACAGGCAGCAGCAGCAGCGAGTTACTTCGTACAAGAATCAAGATACAGGACACTGCAATTCAAAGTCATAAATCCCAAACGTAACGCCTTGCCAGCCGCAAAGTGAAGTGCCCAAAAGCCTGCATTTTATTAGTCTCCCATCTCAGACCCACCTGAGCTTGACAACGCCCCATCATTAGCAATCTCAGCTGTTGCTATCTCAGCAGCTGCCGACTGTTGACTGCCCCTCCATGTTCTCCATCTCCTGTCAAGACTTAGTTCCCTCCAGCAGTCATCAGGATAGCCCGAGGGCCATTCATCATCATCAGAAAACCCCAAAAAGGTGTCTGCTTGTGGGTTCCTCACAAACAGCCTGAACTTCCCATACCCTAGCCCAATCCATCTCTGGTTCTTCATCTGAAGTATCTCCCTCACTCTGACTCCCATCCTCCCCAGGGAAGCCCTCAAAAGACCCATCATCAGTGGGCTCTGTAAGTATTTGCCTTATCCTTTTACACTGGGAGATTTTCTCCTCGCTTTGTTCATAAGTAAGCCTTTTGCTTCCTCTCTGATGCATAGAATGGCTGTCATCAGCCCCACCCAACTCCATACTACTGTTAGACGATGAAGAATCAGCCCCACCCAATTCTCTACTACCAGGAGTAGAAAGAGCCTCAAGCTCAACTACCACAGGGAAAGTCAACACAAGTATACTGTTCTCCACCAGAAGTACAGCAGGTTCATGACCACAGTCTTTTAGTCATTAAATATATTCCAGCATTTCATACTTGTAGATTAGAGCTCATCATCAAATCCAGTAGAGTTGGTTGAAGCAAGACTTTTTTAAAAAGCAAGTCTTTGAAACCAATTATTCTGGAAAGAGCCTAGTCATACTTGACACATTTGCTCCTTGTATTTTAGTATAGGATAAAAAGGTTTCATAGTTTTGAACAAATAAATAAAGAAATTGTCACATTGTCTGAGTTTCAATTTGACATTTTAATCAAAATGAATCAAGTTCTGGGAGCCATTGAGCCTGGCACAGGTTTTCATGAATGATTATAACATCAGTCTTCACTGCCTTATAATAGCTAGTAATGTAGTTGCCAGTGCAGAGTGCAATTAAATGTCAAAAGTTCAAACAAAATAGCATCCTCTAATTTTAACAACTTTTCACATTAAAACTTGAGGCTTTCTATGAAATCCTTAATTTTCTGGGTTTCATTTGAAAACGCCTGCAGGAAAAAAATTGTGTAAATTGTGTTGGATTAATATCTTCACTTTCTCTGAGACTGATCTAATTCACAAGACTGATGAAAAAATTAAACTAAAATTATCATTAGCAGTAGTAGTATTTATATCCTGCTTCTTCTCTCCCACGGTAAAGGTAAAGGTTTCCCTTGACATTAAGCCTAGTCGTGTCTGACTCTGGAGGGTTGTGCTCATCTCAATTTCTAAGCTGAAGAGCCGGCATTGCCCGTAGACACCTCCAAGGTCATGTGGCTGACATGCCTGCATGGAACACCGTTACCTTCCCCCTAAAATGGTACCTATTGATCTACTAACATTTGCATGTTTTCGAACTGTGAAGTTGGCATAAGCTGGGACTATTGACGGCAGCTCACCCTGCTCCCCGGATTCAAACTGCTGACTTTTCAGTCAGCAAGTTCTGCAGCTCAGCAATTTAACCCACTGCGCTCCTAAGGGAGACTCAAAATCCAAACTATTTCTGCTACCTTAAGGTCACTGGTGGAATGCAGTATATACCGTAAATACTATATATGTACACTTATTTATGTTTATTTATATTTTGCTTTTTTCTCTCCACAAAGGAGCCTTGAAAACAGTGGGTTGGTGAAGGCTGCATGCTGTCAGACAGTGTTGAAATTCAGGATTTAGAACAATTCCAGGAGTAAATCATCTGGTGGACAAATAACCCCTGAAAATTTCTGTCTACATGGCAACATTTGTCATTCTTAAAGACAGCAAAGGATCATCACAGTGAATGATCATCATTGTGGGATTTGATTCTTTATTACTGTCAGAAAAAGCAATAAAGTTAGATCTTTTGTACACTGAACAATAAAGAAAAACGTTAACTGAGGAAGCAAGGTGGTAATAGAATAAAATGGAACAGGAGGAAGCTCTCTTTGTGTGGACTCACATCAACTCTCCTATAGCAGGGACCGAGGCTGAAGAAGTTCCTTTTCCTGGCTACAATTCCCAGGCTACCCTAGCTACTTTGTGAATTCTGGGAGTTAAAGCTTCATGCTTTGAATGGAATATGATGGAGTCAATAGAAACATAAGCATTTTTATTGTAAAATGAATAGCTGGTATCAAATAGGTAATCACTGGACAAATTACATTCAAATTACATAGTCTCTTGTTTATCCTCAGATTTATTTTTTCATCTAAAAGTTCTGTTGGGATACAGTTAATTGATTTGAAAAGAGAAACACTTCAGGAAAATGCATTTTCTAATAAAATATCAAAAAGCTTTGCAAGTAGAGAACAGCATCTTGTTACCTCCGCTTAGGATGTAACTTGCAGCAGTATTACTGTGTTAGTCTCAATAACAAAGTGTTTTATAGTGGCTTTAGTCCGTTGTAGTAAAAGCAATGAAGTGGCTAGTGGTACCTCGTACAGTATAGAAAGTGCCGCAAAGCTAGAAAATTTAGTATGAGAGAAACTTTCATGGATTTCATTAAAATTTTATTTATTTATTTATTTATTTATTCGGACTTCTATGCCGCCGACTCCCTGAGGCTCGCGGCGGCTTACAGGAGCCGAAGGCAAACACAGAGTACATAGTATACATAAATAAAACATACAGGGCATACACAGGGTAAAAACATCAACTGGGCAACCAACAGCAGATAAGGGAGGGGGGAGCCAAGCTCATGCCCAAGGGCAGAGCCACCCGGTGGAGCAATCAAGCACGCCCATCAAAGGGGGGGAGCCGGGGGACCCAGAGATCAAAGAGCATCCTCAAAGACTCCAAGTCCATGCAGTGGTGGTCGCTACAGTGTCGGTCGTTGCCAGCCTGTGGATTATGTCTCGTCATCGGCGGCTTGTCCACCCTCCTAGATTGGAGGTTCGCCAGGAGGGGCACCCCGCACCTGAAGGCAGCGTTCCGGAAAGTCCTGGAACGAGACCCTCCGGAGATTGCCTTCCGAGGGTCAACAGCTAAGGGGGGGAGGCATTGCAGAGCAGGGCAGGGACTTCCTCCGACCCCGCCCCCTGCCCCGCCCTTGGCCCCGCCTCCACCTCGACAGATGTTTACCCAACCTGGGCAACCTATCGGGACACTGGGAAAGGGGATCGGTCGCGGGACCCCCCGCACCAGCAGCATTCCCGGCCGCGTGGCTGTCAGCGACAGCGGGCCAGTCGCCATCCAGCGCTGGCAAAGGCCGTGAGCTAGTCGCGGCCAAGGAGGTCGCCGGCAACCGACCCGCCCGTCGCCAGGGCCGCTCCCCAGGAACCCTCGCCAGGGCCCTCGAGACGTCCAGCGCAACTGTCAAGGGCTGCACGGGCAGCGGTAAGGGAGAGCTCGTGGCCTCTGGTGGCGAGACCGGTAATGGCGACTGCTCCGTAGTGAAGGTCGCCAGGGGCGTGGTCTCTAGTGGTGGTCTCGCCAGCAGTGATTGATCCAGTGTACAGTCGGAAGGGGGGCAGCCTCAGCCCCTGGGACGTGCAGGGGGGCGGGGTTGAGGATGCCGAGCAGCTCAGACTCGGCGCCATCTTGGAATCCCCGGCCAACACCTCCCTTGGTAGACCCAGGGAGGCCCTGCGTCCCAATGCCCCCCAGGGGCTCCACCAGGGGGTCTCCAACTCTCCAGCCATGGCCCCGTCCTCAGGCCTCTCCTCAAAAGGGAGGCCGCCTCCGCTGGTTGGCTGGCACCCCTCCGCTCGCCCCTCAGGAAGCGGGCCTGGCGGGCCTGGGAGCAGCCCGGTCCGCAGGCCCACAGCATTGACATAATCGTATTTATTTATTTATTTCAATTATGTATACCCTACCCTTCTCTACCCCCGAAGGGGGTCTCAGGGCAGCTAACAACAGGCAGCGATTCGATACCCCACATGTACAATCAATAAAAATGACAATTACACCATAAATAATACATTAACAAATTAGAAACCAATTAAAAATACAAATAATTAAAAAGTACACATAGACCAAGTTCTGTAATCACAAGTTTGTCCGAAGCCAGTCCATAGTCCATTTTTGTAACACTGTCATAATTTTGTTGTCCGCCTGGTACCCAAATATCTAACCAATTGCCTGGTCCCATAGCCATGTCTTCAACTTTTTCCTAAAGGAAAGGAGAGAAGAGGTTGATCTAATTTCGCTGGGGAGCGAGTTCGACAGGCAAGGGGCCACCACCGAAAAGGCCCTGTCCCTTGTTCCCACCAAACATATTTGTGATGAAGGTGGGATCGAGAGCAGGGCCTCCCCAAAGATCGTAAATTTTGAGGTGGGACATAAGGGGAGATACATTCGGACAAGTAAGCTGAGCCAACCTCAGTTGGCAGAAACATGGGACTGAGGTATGAGACTTGTACAAAGTGATGTCATAAGGAATTGGTGTTCTAGCAATTAGTAAATATGTAAAGGGATCAGTTTTAGGCACTGACATTAAAATTAATTGACCATGGGCTCATCTACACTGACTACTTAGGGCAGTGTGTACTTGGATCGGCTCTGTCCAGTTCCTATCTTGATGCCATGCAGGCAAAGTTAAGGATCCCAGATCCAACCTGTATTATCAGTCAGTGTAGAAAGGTACTCCTCTCCGTTGGCGCCCCCTTGTCGCGCGGGAAAGGCTTGCATACCCTAATGAACTTGTGAGCTATGCTGGCGGTGGCATAGCCACCGGTAGGGCCTCCCATGCCAGACAGGTCACCGAAGGGTCTAACAAAGAGCATCAATGGGTAGGATGGGATTTCTAGCCTTTTGGCAACCATCCTAAGAGAAGGAAAACTCTATTTCAAACCTGAGCAGATGGTGCTCGTCTAACCCTGTAAGGTCAACCATCTAGAGATGGAAACTCAAATCAAACCTACGACCTGAGGACTTCTCTGCCACCGTCCTAAGCTTGCTAGGCCCCAGCAGATGAACCTTTGGTTTAGAGGGTGAGGCCAGTTCTGTGCATGCTGCGCTCCACCAGAAAAATCCATTGCACAGGCTCAAAGGACACATCCAACCTCCTTAGTCATCAATGCACTTGTAGAAAGCGTGGGATGAGTCCTTCCTAAGAATCTTCATTCGTGAAGTAATGCCAGAGAGAAGGGTACCATATGTCCCTACCCTCTCCCATATATTTACCTGCAGTTTTAATCGCGAGAACACAAATTCCTTCTGTTGTCATGTTTACAATCACACAAACATACACCATAGTTGGCATCTTATTAGTGATTTTTTTATTTATATCCTGCCTTTCTCAACCCTGAAGGGGACTCAAGGCAGCTTACAGTAGAGGCAAAATTCAAAGACTTAAAACGATACAATAATTAAATAAGCATTCAGTTAAAAATCTAGAACAAGGTTAAAAGCAATTAAAGTATAAACAATACCACTTACAGCTATAAAATCACATTATCCACAATCAAGGTCAGGCCATTCCAGTGATTGTTACACATAAATCCAAATCATCTATAGCACTGTATTAGTTGTTGAAGGCTTGGTCACAAAGCCATGTTTTCACCTTTTTTTCTGGAAGTCAGGCGGGAAGGGGTTGATCTAATAATGCTGGGAAGGGAGTTACATATCTGAGGGGGCCACCACTGAAAAGGCCTGTATTTTGTCCCCACCAACCACGCCTGCAAAGGAGGCAGAACCAAGAGCAGGGCTTCTCCAGATGATCTCAATCTCCGTGATGGTTAATAGGGGGATATATGTTCAGACAGGTAAGCTGGGCCAGAACCATTTAGGGCTTTATAGGCTAAAGCCAACACTTTGAATTGTGCTCGGTAGCAGATTGGCAGCCAGTGGAGCTGACGCAACAGGGGAGTTGTATGCTCTCTGTGCGCCAATCCAGTGAGTAATCTGGCTTCCGCCTGTTGGACCATTTGGAGCTTCCGAACAGTCTTCAAAGTCTTCATGCAAGTACTGCACTTCAGTTAAGTGATGCACTTAACTTTATACCTCTGTATGTTTTTATTATTTATTTATTTATTTATTTGAAACATTTATATTTCACCTTTCTCACCCCAAAGGGGACTCAGAGTGGAGCACAACATATATACAGCAAGTATTCCATGCCAGGACATAAAATAACTATAAACACACAAACACTGACTGACTCACTAAAATCAGTTATATCTACTTTACTTCAGAGCCTAGTACTTTCTCCCTTCTGCTAGAGCAATCAAATCTTCCTGGACTTAGTGTAGAGCCACAGAAGCCATTCCAAACTGATGGAGAGAGCAGACTAGGGAAGTGAAGAAGTGCCCGTAGCCAAATGCAAAATGATGACACAAGCCACTGAAAGCTCTAGAACAGCCCAGTAGATCTCAGCAGCCAAACTTTCCATATGGCTACAAGGACATAGCCAGATGCTTATGATATCTTTGCCCTCACACTTAAAAGGGTGACCAGGGAGGGGGGACTTCAGCAGTTCTATAGTAGGCCCAAGAAATGACAAATGGCTCAGTGTCACTTAGCTCCATCTGCAAAAGATACTGCGCTATGTTTAGCCCTGTAAGATTGTGTCCGACTGTCCCTGTTCCTGCTTTTTGTTCTCTGCGTACTGGCTGGCTGGCTAAGATGATTGCTTGTTTATAATCTTAAAATAGGGGGAAATGTGGTTTCTTGTTCTCAGTCCATGAATTTATACCATTATCTTAAAGCAAAACCAGACTTTTTGCCCCAGGGTCTGTAGGAAATATCATTATCTTATGGGCGTGCATCACGGTTCAGCTAAAAACTAGAGGTTATAACAAACAAGGTTCTGCCGTTTTCTTTTTCTTTCATTTAATCTCTCCAGAAGGAGATTGTTTGTGTTTCATTTGAGCAACCTCCACAGATTGTTCTTAGCAACAATCTATTGTTGGAAAGGAACAAAAGGATTTGAAAGATAGTGCATTATTGTTTTATATTGTACTATTTTAATTGCTTTTTACAATTTTAAAAGTATGTTTTAAATAGAATCAATTATTCTGTTCTATTTCAATGTTGACATCTGGTAAGTTTTTAAGTATATTGTCATTTTTTGTATGCTGCCTCAAGCCAAAGTCTTGGGTGAAATATAAAGTTTAATAATAGTGTTGTCTAAAATCCTATATTGCCTACTTACTTATGAATGCGCATCTGTATATCACCTCCTTTTAAAATGCATTATATGTCAGTGTAGATCCAGCCTACGATCTCCATCATGTTGTCAGCTCACATGGCATCATAGTTTGTGAATTGATCTAGGATTGAATGAGAATTTCATTTCACTTATGATAATTCTGAACACAGGATAGAGAAAGAAATTAACAGGTTTCACCCACACTATAAGGATAGATGTACATTTTGGTTCAGTTCATTCTTTAGGAGCCCCTGGTGGTGCGGGTGCAGCGTGTTAAACCCTTTTGCCGGCAGAACTGAAGTTCGACAGGTTGTAGGTTTGAATCCAGGGACAGCGCAGATGAGTTCCTTCTGTCAGCTCCAGCTCCCCATGCAGGGACATGAAAGAAGCCTCCCACAAGGATGGTAGAACATCAAAAGTTCCAGGCATCCCAGGAGCAACGTCCTTGTAGATGGCCAATTCTCTCATACCAGAAGTGACTTGCAGTTTCTCAAGTCGCTTCTGACATGAAAAAAAGTTCATTCTTTATTCAAATGTATCAATGCTTGCAAAATCTGCATGTGACAGAAATGAAAGTAATTTGTTTAGTACTTAACAAATCTAATCAGAGCACTAGATCCAGAAAACCATCCATCTTGATTTTTCTAGTTTCTCAGTTTTACCAGATCCAGACTTTTTATAGTGATGCCTGCCAGATTCATTTCATTAGGCGCGACTGGCTCTTTCCTTTGAAATTATCAGATTGCTCTCTCATCTGTTGGATTCCTCATTCAACCATTAGAAACATTCTTTGCACAATTTTCACAGATATACATACTTCTATGGTCACCTCTGCCATTTTTAAATCTATTGCTTTCAATGAGATTGACTTGTGTGAAGATTCCTAAGCTTTGCTGATGAAGAGTGAAAGAAGAAGAATTTTCTGTTACAGTTTGTTTGCTTTTTCCAACACCACACATAGGACCCATCTATACCCCCATATAATGCAGTTTGAAACTGGATGGTTGTGCTGCTCTCATTGAAGACACAACCAACAATTTGTTAAGCGACTCCTAAGTGTCTTTTATGCAAATCCACAGCATGTGGATCTTAGACTTTCTTTCCAGCTCTCCAGATTAGCATTCACCCAGGATAAAAGCCACACAAATTTAGCTCCATATGGATTGTTTATACTACTATCACACCTTAAAAATGATAGGCTCAGTTACCTTTATGGGGTATATCATGATAAGATGAAAGGAATAGAAAAGTTACCATTTTGGACTATAGTAGCAGGAGTTTTGTCTGAGAAATGGAGGTGATAGATTCAAAAAAGGAAAATTGCTAAATTCTGCAAAATGAAAGCTATATAAAATTGCAAAACAAAGTTTGCAAGGTTACTTTTAAGAAAAGGTACTTTAATTGTACCAAAGGAAGTGATCATGAGATAAGGAAAGGGGTGTCAATCAAGATCATAATGAAAAGCTCATTTTAAAAAAATGAATGGTGTGTATAAGCCAGGGCTGCTCAGGAAGTCGATTGCGATTGACTAGTCGATCCCAAGCCCATATGAAGTCAATCCCAGCCAGATGGGGCGATTCTGCCCTGCGCGCACGCACTCGCTGCCGCGCGCACTTGGGAAGGGAATGCTCCTTGCCTGCGCGCGCGTGCTCTCTCAATCTCTTCGCCGCCTTCATCCTTCTTGCTCCATGCTTTCGTGAAGCAGGGAGTCCCCATCCCTTCCTGATTCCTGCGTGTGCAGCAGGAAGCGCGCTCCTGCTGCGTGCGTGTGAAGGGCTTGTGCGCGCGTGGGAAGGGCTTGCTGCACACTCAGGAAGCAGGAAGGGATGGCAATGGCAAGAGGATCTTCCTTGCCTGCCCACGAATGCTCTCTCCATCTCCTCACCGCTGCCTTCGCTAATCAGGAAGTCACCATCCCTTCCTGCTGCGTGCGTACACAAGCCCCTCCCAGCAGGATGTGCGCTCCTGACTTGGATGCGTGCCCCTCCCATGGTGGCTTCCTGCTTGGTGAACGCAGCAGTGAGGAGATGGAGAGAGCGTTCGTGGGCAGGCAAGGAAGATCCCCTTCCCATTGCCATTCCTTTCTCCTGCGTGCGCAGCAAGCCCCTCCCACGCACGCAGCAGGAGCGCGCTTCCTGCTGCGTGCGTGGGAGGGGCCTGCTGCGCTCGCAGAAAGCAGGAAGGGATGGGGACTTCCTGCTTGGCAAACGCAGCGGTGAGGAGATGGAGAGAGTGTTCATGGGCAGGCAAGGAAGAAGCCCCGCCAGCCAGAAGGCGGCAGCAGGAGCGCATGCGTGGCGGCAGGAGTGTGCGCATGCCAGGTAGATCTTTTCAACTTTGTTGTTCATATAGTAGTTCGCATGCTGAAAAAGTGTGGGCACCCCTGGTCTAAGCAAATTGTTTTTTCTTTTCCCAGCTGTTCAGCACTGCCTGAAAACCAAATGCTTTTTATTTTCATTGAGGCATGAAAAAGCGCTGAATTTACTCAATGGATTTCCTTGACTCTGCTGCATGTTTCAATCATTTGACGCAAGCTTTTTCTTAGTAGGGGATTGGGGTTGTTAACAGATCCAAACCTGCTCTGTTTTCTTACAGTCGATAACAGTAGAGCATGGAAAGCTATTTATCAGATGAGTGCATATAACAATAGGTTGAAACTGTTCAAAACTGAGCACTAATAGGAAGGTGTTGTGGGATCCAAACCATTTTCAACCACTGCTGAATTATTAATGACTTCATCATGTCATTGTATTCATTTCTCTTTAAAGTAACGGTCTCTGAAGTTTTTTGCATAGCTTTCATTTCTATTTTTTAATTTATTAGTTATGTGGATGTCTGACTTAAACTATATATGCCTGCTTCATAGCTGGGGGCTTGTGCTCTTGTCTGATAGGACCACCCTAAGAGCGCTTAGTACAGTGTTTCTCAACCTTCCTACTGCCACAACCCCTTAATACAGTTCCTCATGCTATGGTGACCCCCAACCATAAAATTATTTTTGTTGCTACTTCATAACTGTAAATTTGCTACTGTTGTGAATTGTAATGTAAATATCTGATATGCAGGATGTATTTTCATTCACTGGACCAAATGTAACACAAAGACCCAATACGCCCAAATTTGAATACTGGCGGGATTGGGGGGATTGACTTTGTCAGTTGGGAGTTGTAATTGCTGTGATTAACCTACAATCAATGATGGAATTGAACCAAACTTGACACACAGAAATCCCATGACCAACAGAAAATACTGGAAGTGTTTGGTGGGCATTCACCTTGAGTTTTGGAGTTGTAGTTCACCTACATCCAGAGAGCAATGTGGACTCAAATAAATGATAGACATGGGCCAAACTTGGCATGGATACTCAATATGTGAACACTGGTGGAGTTTGAGGGAAAATAGACTTTGACATTTGGGAGTTGTAGTTGCTGGGATTTATACTTCAACTACAATCAAAGAGCATTCTGAACCCCACCAACGCTAGAATTAGGCCAAACTTCCCACACAGAAGGGACTCACTGGTGCGAGCCTCACTCCAGTCTTGCATGCTCTCTCTTGCTTGCACATGAACACCACGCTGCCATGTACTGAGTACAACTGCTTTCCCCTTCCTGCTTGTAGTATCAGAATCAACCCTCCCATTGGCTGAGAGGCCAGCTGAAAGGCCAGCCAATCACAGCGGAGGAAGGACAAGGCAGAGAGATCTTCAGCCTTCTCTGCCAAAGGGGTTCCTAATACCATTAGAACTATGTTTTCTGATGGTCTTTAGTGACCCCTCTGAAAATCTCTGGTGATCCCCCCCGGGGGGGGGGGTCTTGACCCCTAGGTTGAGAAACACTGACTTAGTATTTCTAAACATTTTGTTCTGAAATAAAACAGCATTTAACCAACTTCACAGGATGCGACCTTCTTGCCTGTCTGAAATTCAGCTTTTGGCTCTTTGGAGGAAGGGTCAACAACATCATATTGACTCTGTTTTGGTCTTTTCTCAAACTTCCTAGAAGTACTGAAAGTTAGGCCAAACTCAACAGAAAACCTTACCACAAACTACTAAAACAACTCCATGAGTCCATTTCAATATCTGCTTATGTAGCTTCCCACATGCAAGAATTTTGAGATTTCCAATTTGAGAGGCACTGAGACCATTTATACGTAGCAGTCACTAGTCTCCAGTTAAGCTGCATGTTTTAATGGATCACAAAGTGCAAAAAATATCTGAATCCCATGTGCTTGGATACACTCTGGCCCTGTCAAAAAGAGAGCATGATCCATTACTATTTTGTAAATACATTGCATTATTGTTATTATCTAAAACAAAGTGTATGTGCTGTTTTTTCTCCAATATTGGGGGAAAGGATTATAAAAAAGAACAAATTAAACTCTGGTTGAAACTATAAGTAGAAAAATATAAATATAAAAGTTACTTTAAAAACCAATAATATGTTATTATAAGTGATCTCTAATACCACAGATAGAAGAAAGACTCCTGTTGCAATTCCCCCTCACACAAGGGGGGAGGGTGGGTATGTCAGACTGCTTCCTGATTGACAGCAGAATGCACTCCAATTGATCGCAGTGGCTACTGCCCAGTAACTAAAGATTGGAGGACTTTAATAGTTACTAGGGCAGTAATGGTGAACCTCTGGCACATGTGCCAGAAGGGGCACACAGCACCCTTTCTCCTGTCATGCGCACCAACCCCCTCTCTCACTCGCCTGCTGCCTTTTTACTTGCCTCACTCCCCGCTTGCCACCCACTGCTCTGCTTGCTCACTCACTCGCTCATTTTGGATTGCAGTTTGGGCACTCGGTCTCTAAAAGGTTCACCACCTACTCGAGGGGCTACATAGCAATCATGAATATGTATTAAGTCCTCCTGGGATGAAAATAGTAAATAAATAAATAAATGCAATGTAATGAGTGTGTATGTAACTCTATGACAGAAGCGTTTTTCATCGCAGTTCATTTTGGAAATGAGATGGGTTCAGATCAGATCAGTTTGCTAGTCACCAAAATAAATGCACACATAATTTATGTCTGAGTTTGGAAAAGTTACTTTTTTGGATTGCTATTCCCAGAAACCCCCGCCAACATGGCCATTGCCAATACCAGGAGCTATGGTAGTTGACTGGAGGCATCTGGAAGTTTCAGGAACATCCTTCCATATCATATTTCAAGAATTTATACTTCATAGAGTTACAGAGAAGTGATTGTATATGCTTAGATCAATAGTATTCATAAGATGCCAGATTTGAGACTATTAAATAAATCAATATAAATAAATACTAATGAGACTTATAGATGGATAATTTAGTCTGCTCTTTATTTGTAATGCTATATAGCGTATTTGAATGTTGAAATGAAAATGCATATTTGAATGTTGAAGTGCTACTTGAAAATAATGCATTTTTCATGAAAAGTCTTCTAAAGATTATGAAAGCGTGTTGTATTCTTTGATATATCATTTCATTTATATGTATTTCATGCTTGTCAGTCATGAGGTCATATTCATTATCTTTTCTATTATATCTCTTTGAACCTTTGTTTCACTTCAATCAAAAACTGCAATCCATAGATAACAGGCTGTTATTGTACTCAACGGATCTGGGTGTGATTGTGGGCAAAAAGAGTATTACGTGGAACTATATTAAACCAACTCTTGCTTTTAAAATGTTCTATTTTGCAGAATCTTGGAAAACCCTGAAAATGCCAGTCCTTCTGGCTACATCCAAATTGGGTGACTTGGGTCATTCCATTCAAGCAACAGTAATTAATCTAGCAAGTACTGTCATGAGTAAAATCACAATGCTTGGATTTCCCATTCCCACCCCAATGTTAACTAGTTTCCAAGTCTCTATAAAATTGCATTTTAATAGCGTTGACAAGTCATCAGAGCATTGTTGTTCCAAAAGATCTTTATAAACTTGAAGTAATGGGAAAAAGTAATAGAACTGAAACTTTCTTAAGCAGAGTTGTGTTGGAACTGCTTTTGGTCAGGACTTCAGACTTGGGGCATCCATTTTGCATTTTTCTTGCAAAGCTGAGATCCACCCAAAAGAGCCTGATGCAGAAAATGTACACATAGAAGGTGAAAAAAATTGAGCTTAGGAATTTATAGTGAAGTCAACAAGTATTTGCATATCCTCCAGCATTTCACAGGTGAAAATCAGGACATGTGGGGACAAGCAACATCAGAATGTGGTTGAAGCTGAAATCAGCTGTCTGCTAAAGAAACAGTGTAGGTCCATCACCTGGTGTGCTGTGCTACCTTCAGGGCAGGACTAAGGTAACTTAAAATGGTAAGCAAACATTATTTTGGTGCCCCCTCGCTCCCCGGCCTCATGGAGGGTGCACATGCGCACCAGGTGCAGATGCATGGAACCAGCTGGCTCCGCACATGCGTCCCCAGCACTCATGCACACCCTCCACGAGGCCGGAGACTGAGGAGGAGGGTTTTGCAGCCAGGGCGGAGCCTCCTGTCTCCGGCTGCAAAACGTTCCTCCTTTTCGGCCTTGTGGAGTGCATTTTGCATCTCCGTCCACCAGGAGTTGCGCTGCAGCAATGGTGCATTTGCGGAAGTTCCACACATGCACCATTGCTGTGGCACAACTCCAGGTGGTCGATACGAATCATCGCACTCCACAAGGCCGAAAAGGAGGAACGTTCTGCAATGGGGCATGCGAGGAACCTGGCGGCCAGATGGGCCCCTGACCACGTGGCGCCCTAAGCGGCCGCTTACTTTGCATACCATTAAATCCGCCCCTGGCCACCTTGACAGCAAAATTAAGAAATGCAGACTGGGTTTGAAGGCAATAAACAGAGGTTTTAATTTACTTTCAAGCCTGAAAGACTGTCTGATAAGAGTCTCTGCTATCTTAAAAGGATCTTTTCTTGTTTGCTTTGCCTCCCTGAGGGGATTCTCTCCCAGCAGGACACTGGACCAATTTCCCAGATGTGTAAACCCCAACGGTTCCCCAAGCACATACACTATAAAACTTTAAGTTCTTTTGAGTGCTCCGGAACATGTCTGGGGCTTCCCCTGCCAGCACACTCCAATCCCCATTACACACACACACACACACACACACACACACACACACATATATTAAATTGTTTTTATTGTAAGGCTGCATGGTTATCACATGCTGCCTATTTTAATATGTTGTGACCCGCCCCGAGCCTGCAGGGAGGAGCGGAATATAAGACCAAATAATAAATAAATATAATAAATAAATATATGACTACCCCCATGTTCATATTTAATCAATAAATCATATCCACGAATCCAGATATAAGAGAAACTCAGAATGCTTTAGGGCAAAACCATCCAGTTGAGGAGATCTGGAATTAGCCTATTGTCTGAGGAACATTTTCCCTCCACTTCCTCAAGGCTTTGGGCTTGGCAAATGATTGAATTAATCCTTCTTTTTTCAGAATTTCCAGGCTCCAAGTAGTTTCTGACATGAACAATTGTGCATGATCAGGTCATTGAATCTTTAAGATTGTGGAAGTTATAATAGAAAAAATATTTTAATTCCTTTTGGAGTGAGGGGGGTTGATTTTTGACAACATGGTCAAGTGACAAAACCTATTAAAAGGGAAAAACAAGAAAGCTAGGATAGGCTGCAGCGGGTTTTCCCCCCCTGGCTCAGTGTTATGGATTCATTGGAGTTGTAGTCTTTAACCTTCTCTGCCAGTGCTGGGCCTCACCCAACCACAGAACCCCGGATTCCATAGCATTGAGCAATAGTAGTTAAAGTAGCATCACTTCATTAATTATACACCCTTTCTCTTCTGGAGAAAGTTGCTGCAGGCCCAAACAGCTACAGTAAAATCAATTAGAGCATGGCTTCTTAAACCTTTTCCACTCATGATCCCTTTCTGCCTAAATATGTGACCCTATTTTATAAAATAGTTATAAAAATCAAACATTTACTGAAAATATATCAGCATTTGCAAGGCTTGTTAAACAAGTTGGTTTTATTTATTGTAGAGTACAACTGAGGGCCCGTCCAGACAGTACATTTATTGCGGTATCTATCACAATAAAGGAGGGGCTGTCCAGACCAAAATCCTGGTTTGTAGCGAATTAATTAGATAGTGTGTTTATTCCATGCCTTCTTGGAAGGTGCAGGATAAACCCAATATTTCTGGTTCTGGCCTGCAAGGGGAAGGGGGTGGGCCTCCAGACATTCTCCTGGGCTAGTCCCGGGAGATTGTCTGGACACCCACCCCAGAAATCTGGGGTTTTTTTAATGTGGATTCTCCTGGGATAAAGGCCTGTCTGAATCCGCTGGAAGCATTTTCTACAGAGTCCACTGTGTAAACACTGCATGTTGTTCCTAACAAATTTGTCTAAATTGATAGAATACAGAAACCTTTTACTGTTGCCATTTTTGTGAGCCCAACATTGAGCTAAGGGCATCTCATTTGGAGGTGGAACCCCACAGTTTTAGAAGTAGTGAGTTAAAGTATGATCCCATTCTTTCCCTGCTTAAGATTTATTACATTGTTTAAAGCAGACATACTTCTGCAAACTTCACAAGAAAACCTGCATTTCCCTGGCTCTCTCCAGCATCATTGCACTGGTGATGCTGTTATAAAAACCACCAGGTAGACAGAGAGCCATGAAGAAGAAAGGAGGAAGGGCACATAAAAATACTTCCTGTTTAAAAGGAGCTTTGCTGCCAGAGGCTTTGTTAATGGAAGAATGCCTGTCTTCGAACTTTGCGCTACATTAGACTTGAACTTTGTGCTACATTAGTTTTGAACCCTTGAACCTTCCTTCGCTACAATTTTTGGATTCAATTCAATTTGGGTTTTTGTCCTTCTCAGCCAACGATAAAGAAGTATAATTGTTTCCCTGTAAAAAAAATAGTATTCATTTGTAATTCTGTAGTTATTATGATAGCACCCAAATGTCCTCAAGGCACCAGATCCTTGGAAGCTAAGCAGGGTCAGCCCTAATTAACACTTGGATGTAAGGCTGCCAATGAATACCAAGTGCTGTAGGCCATGTTTCAGAGGAAGCAACTGGCAAACCTACATGTGAATATTTATTGTCTAAGAAAAGGCTATGAAATTCCTGAGTCAACAAGAGACTTGAAGGCGCGTTCACAGTTATTATTAAATAATGTAGAACTTAGTTTTTATTATTGAAGACTGAAATTTAAAAAATAAAGTGATACTCTAAAAAGTTACTCAGTGTTTACCCTTGCATTATAAACATCCCTATGTACTCACAAGCATATTTATTTATTTATTTATTTACTATTTTTATATGTCGCCCTTCTCAACCCCGAAGGGGACTCAGAGCGGCAATATTGACTTCTTTTTAGTAAATATGTGTATATGTGCAATCAAGTTGCCTGTTAACTTATAGGGCCCATCTACACTGCCATATACTGAAGTTTCAGAATGTAGATAAATTGCATTCAACTATATTATATGGCAGTGTATGCTCATATAATCCAGTTCAATACAATTAAGACACAAGGTGTCATTCAATAGGTGTTGCTATTGCTGGGCAGCTAGGCCATTGAAGTAGTCTCGCCACAAATAAATCTCACCAAAGCTGAAGAAAATGCCACTGAATTGTTTTATTGCGGTCCAGCTGGAGCAGAAGTCAAACTGCAATCATTTGCCAAAGCTGACATAAAACACAAGGCAAAACATCACATTTTTATAGAGAAGACAGAGCTGTCAGTTCAAACTTTCTCCCCCACTCCTTTGCCAGCTTTGCACTGATTGGTTGGAGTAATCAGCTGACAGGGAGGCGTGGCTGGTTTTGCCACACCTCAGTCAATCAGGAAGCCAGTGCCGCTTCGGGCTCTCGGCCAATGAGAGCAGCGGAGGTGGTCCAGGTGGGAAACAATGAACCGGGAGGAAAAGATGAGTGGATTAAATGACTTAATGTTTGTCCAAGTGTCATCAATAACTCAAAGAGTCCTCAAGCTAGCTTTTTGTATTTTTCCAAGTGAATGAAATAAACATCTTGGTCTGGCATAGATGCCAGACCCTGGTAATCCTTAATCCTGGATATGGGATCAATTGATGATATCTTGTCCTTGGCATCGACCGAGGAAATGGAAACAATTAGTGAGGCAGTTGGGATGTCCAAATCCTCCCGGAGGCAGGATGTCCCCTTTATGAGGAATGATTAAATCACCATGGGGCACGTCCTTCAGATGGGCATGCTCCAACGTCTGAACGTGTGTGCCCATTGACCAATTGTTCATGCAAGGGTTTCTGTTTGGTTCTGACCTTTAAGGCGCTTTATGGTCAGGGGCCAGCATATCTTAGGGACCACCTCTCCCCTCTTTGCCACCAGTGGTCGCCACGACTCCTCCAACTAAACTTATTCTATGTTCCAGGCCCCAGGGAAGTACGCCTCGAGACCACGAGACATAGGGCCTTCTCCATCTCTGTCCCTGTCTTGTGGAACTCTTTGCTTCCCTACATGGGGACCATGCGTGACTTGCAGCTCTTTGCTCAGGCACTCAAGACCTGGCTTTTTAGTAGAGCTTTTAATGTTTAATGCAGTCTATATGGGATTGTTGTAACGTTTTTATCCAATCTGTTTTTTGTAAATCGCCTAGAGCATTTTAAATGGAGGGCGATTAATAAGTGAGAAATTGATGATGTTTGGGTCCTTTGTGTTAGGGAATTATCTGGCTCAGGAAATGAGAAGCCTGAGGCTTTCCTGAGGTTTTCAGGTACTGGGGTCACATGGAGGTGGCATTTCATATTTTATATCACACATAGGAATATGGGGGTAAGGGAAAACCATATAGGGGAATCATAAGAAATTCAGGGGGGAAGGGAAAGGAAATCATATCGGCCCTCCCCACCCTCCCAGAGTCCAACTCATAAAGTATGGAGAGTATAATGTTTTTCTTGGCTGACCTTTAGCCTGGATATGTAAATGTTTCTCAGCTCAAAAGGGAGTCCCTTTTGTTTGTGAGTCATTAACTGAGATGGGAAACCAATTGGAGAGCCGTTAATTCTCTAGCTTGTGTCTCAGATGGAAAAAGTCAAATAACTTTTGTGGCATGGTTTTCAGTAATAAATTTGTTATCTTCTGCTATATATGAAATATAGGGCATAAAACCTTGATTAAATGTACACACCATTTGACATGGGAAGGGTCCCTGTTGTTGTTGTCAGTGTCTTTGCAAATTGACCAAGACTTGACCCCTATTATCCAGCCTGATGTCCTTGTCCTTAGCAAAACTATAAGTTACTATCTCTTATGGGGGAGGGGGGTCATGTTCGACTTCAAAAACAGCATTCACAGAATTAAATATACTACATTTAGTAGATTGGCTGGTTATCTAGGCTATAACTTGGGCCTAATTTCTAACCTCTGGTGAACACGGCTCAATATGAAGCCTTTTCAGAAGTTTTATTATACAATTGCCTTCAAATCATCTGTATACAGCAAATGGTTAAAAGGTTTTCCTTTAATTGTCAAACAGGAAGGAAAATCTAAAGGTCTTGAGCAAGGCTAAAAGCAGGGACACGCAAGGAAACACTAGCATGTGCACCATAAATTGGGTAACTCCTACCACTGTTTCCTAGACTTGAAGCATGGACAAGTTTTCGTGCTCGGAATCTTAAAAGGTTATACTGTAGCAAATCCAACATCATGGGAAACTGAAGAGACACTGACCATTTTAGTGTTTATATTACCTTTTCTCATAAATATAACCTTTACATAGTCAATTATGTATGCTAGAAAACACTAGAACAGGGGTGACAAATTCCCTTTCGTGGAGGGCCATATCAACCTTATTGTTGCCTTCAAAGGGCCATTGAAACCATGTAAAAAGAATCTGTGGATACAGAGGGCCAATTTTTTTTTTATTTACTTTGTTTTTTTTCCCACCCTCTCTCCCTCACTGAGGGACTCAGAGTGGCAAACAACTCGATGCCGTTTGAGCCTAGGACAATACAAACTCAAAATACATATAAATCAAACACAGAGAGATTATAGAGCTAACAATAAACTTTTTTATCTATGTAATGCCTACTGCTAAATTCTGTTTTAGGAGAAAGAATAGACATAGCAATACTGTAATAAGTTTTGAAGCTAAGCACAGTCAACCCTGATTAGTATTTGGATGAGAGATCGTAAAGAAAATCCAGGTATTGTAAACTATATTTCAGAGGAAGGAACTGGGAGGAAAAACCACCTCTGGGTATTTCTTGCCTAGGAAAATCTTATGGAAGTTATGGGGTTGCCCTAAGTCTACATATAACTTGAAAGTGCACACACACAAAGCAATATAGTCTTATTTATTGCACAAAAATGAAAATAAATAACAGAAAATCTCTACCCAAATATCATGTCCTTGAAAAGCTATATTCATAACTCAGAGTTGCATGTCTGCTGTTTTATTTATTGTTTCACTATTGGATATCTAGGACAATCTTATATACAGTGCCTGAATCAGATTCCGGTATCTCAGAAGCTCTTTAAGAAAGCTCAACAGAATGCAAGGGAGAGAGAAATGAAGCAGGCAAATAAAGAAAATTGAAAAGATCAAAAGCACTGATTTGAGTGATAGTTCTAAAGAGAGTATTTTCATCAAACATATCAAATGGAACCGAGTGGGAAATTAAAAGTGGAGGAAGCACACAGCCGGGGGGCTCTTTGTGACAAGTCAAAGCTGAATGGATGACATGACAATCTAGTACTTCATCACATCTTAGTCATTTTAGTGAAGGTGACAATTTTAATGACTTTTGTTCTCCGCTTGGATTTTATGTCAAAGAAATACTAGGCATTATTATTTATCAATGTTTCAAATGCTGGTACATACAGTACTTTCATTTGTGACATAACTTTTACTGATGTTCTCAGATACTTTATACAACATACATACAGATTGTTCACTGAAATGGTCAGAAGCAACCCAACTGCATCTGCCTGCCACTTCTTTCATTATCAACATGTTTTCCTGGCCACAGTCTTCTGCAGCTATTAATTCAATATTGGTACAGAAGGACACTAAATACCATACCGGTGTTTTGAATACATGTGTGGTACTTTTTATGATTTATTCATCTAGCTCAAGAACATAACAACATACTCTACAGTACAACAGGGATAACTTACAACAATACATTGCTGCAGTAACCCTTTCATAGCTTTTCTGTTCCAAATCGTTATTCTTTCTGAAACTCTGCCCTCCTCACCAATTTTGGAATGGCTACTTTCCAATCTTAATTTTACATCAGTGTTCCCCAAACCTTGATATTTCAGATGTTTTGGACTTCAGATCCTGGAATTCCTGGCTGTTGAGCAACATGGCAGGGGGTTCTGAGGGTCCAAGAAACCTGGAGGACCAAAGGTTAGGGATTTCTAATCTACATTTTTGTCTGTATCTCAACTGGATCAGTCTGATTTCCATTCTACACCTGTAGCCATTGGTAGCTAGTAGTGGCACTGGCTACCACATCAATGGTAAATCCACTTTGAATTTAAGATGTGTCTTATAGAAGTCATGCAAGAACACATCCCCCCTCCAAATAGATTCAACAGCTTCAATAGTTCTTCTAAAGTTCATATCCCACAGTTGGTTTGACCCTTAGTTGTGATGGAAACTACCACCTGTTCAAACTTTCGTCTTTATTTTATCCTAACCTCCATGCCCCAAATCACTTTTTATTCCCCCCAGTTTCCAACTTTCAGCAAACTAAATCAGATGACTGCCATTCCCATTAAAATGCCACAACAATATAGAATCATAGAATTGGAAGTGTCTACAAGGCCACCCAGTACAATCCCCTGCCCTTCCCAAAAGACTCTGGCAAAAGCAAACTACTGTAGCATCTCCTAACTTGTGTGTTCTTCTTCATTAACAACTTTTGCCACGCACTGCTATTGTTTGGCCACATGAATCTAGGGGTCCTTCCAAACAACCATATAACTCAAAATATCAAGGCAGAAAATCCCACAATATCTGCTTTGAATTAGGCTATCTGAGTCCACACTGCCATATATTCTAGTTCAAAGCAGAAACTGTGGGGTTTTATTCAGCTGTGTGGAAGGGGCCTAGGTTTTCATCTGCAAAATGTTCAAGGGTATGTCTCACTAGCACTCCATGCTTCCGTTAAAGTCATGTGGAAGATGTCAACAGATAACTCCTACAGCCAATTAGAAGGCTGCACAGAAATGCAGAAATGGGAAAAGAATTTTGCAAGAATCCATGGACAGTTCACAATAATGATTTCAAGAACAGAATAGGAAAAAATAGAATAGCAAAATAATAGCTTAAATATGAGGCAGTAAAAGTCAAAGTGGCTTTCTACCCATTGCAGAGATAGAAAATTATAAAGAGCTGTAGAGAAAATATGTCAGTGGGGGCATGTTCTGAGAATAAGAATGGATCTTTTTTGCTATTGCATTCTTGACCTGCAACCAGATACTTGCTTAGCAGAGCCTCTGAAAGACAGTAAAAAAGGAAGTTGCTCCCTGAAACATAATAAAATGAAAAAAGATATTTGAAAAGTGTATTGTTTACTACCATAGTTAGTTTTATGGCCTCGTTTCTTGGTTTCAGGAATTCATAAAGACTACAAAGAGTTGTCCTAATTTTCACTTTGAAAGTATTTTTGCAAATGCCAGTCTATTTGAAAGACATGCATATACAATGGGACAGCAGTGCAGGTAGGATAAGGAGAGCAAGGCAGGTTTTAGTAATTATGTTTTCTTTTTGAAATCAACTTCTATTGAACACAGACTACTGCGATCTTTTTCTGATTTCTTAATTAAGAAATAACCGGTTTTACTTAAAATTGAGCTTGTATTTGACCCATTTTCTCCATTCTTGGAGTTACACTGGTTAATGACACATTTTAAAACCTTTTAGCCTGCAAAACTCTACAGCAGTGTTTCCCAACCACTGTTCCGTGGCACACTAGTGTGCCATGAGTGATCACCTGGTGTGCCGCGGGAAACCCTCTCTTCCCCCTTCTTCCCCCTCCTGCCGAACTCCTGCTGCTGCTGCTTGCGGGAGGAGGAGGAGGAAGGGCCAGGTGGCGGCGAAGAAGGGGCCGAGGCGCCGCCTCCTCTGGCCGTTTCCCCAGCCAGTGAACCTCCAATAGGGAGAGGGAGGGCGGGGAACGGAAGTGGAAGCGAGGAGCGCAGTCCGAGGCAGGCCCACCGGCTTCTTCTTTCGAACCGCAGGAAAGAAGGAAGGCAGGCAGGCAACCGCGGACCGGGTGAGTGCCTTCCCTTCTGGTGTGGAAGAGGGAGAGAGCCATTCAGGAAGGGAGCCACCTGGGGGTTCTGTGTGGGAAGTTTGGCCCAGTTCTATCATTGGTGGGGTTCAGAATGCTCTTTGATTGTAGGGAAACTATAAATCCCAGCAACTACAACTCCCAAATGGGAAGGTCTATTTCCCCTGAACTCCATCTGCGCTCATATTTGGCCATATTGAGTATTCATTTCAAGTGTGGTCCAGATCCATCATTATTTCAGTCCAGTGCTCTCTGGGTGTAGGTGAACTACGATTTCCAAACTCAAGATCAATTCCCAAGCAAACCCTTTCAGTACTTTCTGTTGGTAATGAGCGTTCAATATGCCAAGTTTGGTTCAATTCCATTGTTGCAAGAGTTCAGGATGCTCTTTGTTTGTGTGTTAACTATAAATCCCAGAAACTATAACTCCCAAATGTCAAGGTCTATTTTCCCCAAACTCCATCTGTGTTCACATTTGGGCTTATTGAGTATTCATGCCAAGTTTGGTCCTGATCCAACATTGTTTGAGTCCACAGTGCTCTCTAGATACAGGTGAACTACAACTCCAAAACTCAAGGTCAATGCCCACCAAACTCTTACAGTATTTTCTCTTGGTTATGGGAGTTGTGTGTGGGAGGTTTGTGTCTTTCTGCCATTCCTGCCAGGATATCTATGTTGTGTTCATCGAAACAGGCCCGGGTTTCACACTGAGTGTATAAATCACATTTTAAAACATATTAACTATATGTATTACTGTGTTAGAGTGCCATTTTGTGTCATTTTGGTTGGTGGTGTGCCCCAGGATTTTGTAAATGTAAAAAGTGTGCCATGGCTCAAAAAAGGTTGGGAAACACTGCTCTACAGGACGTTAAAACCTTGATGGAGCTCCCCCCCACTTCCCAAACCAGTAAATCAAAGCAGTGCCCTTATCAAGCTTTATTCTTTGAAAAGCTATCCATGTTGCTTCTTAGGTCTTGTAATTGCAGGGTTTTTCCCCACAGACTACGCAGGTTCAGTTCACGTTTTTGGGATAGATAGGAATGTATCCATCTTAGGATGCCTGCCAAACTATGCATTTAATAGGAGGGTATTTTTTGCTTTTTCCACTTTTCACAACAACAACAACAACAACATTTTATTATGGTCCATAGACCCATCAGTAAAACCAACAGTCATTATAAATTCTCTCATCTCAGGAGAAGCCCATTGTACAAGATATATCTACATGTATTGGAGGCAGGCATGTAGCCAGGGGGGGGCTAAGGGGCTTCAGCCCCCCAAAAAATTCAGGGTGGTCCGCGAGAAGGCCTTACTGGTACATTATTTAAACTGTTATGTTTATTCATATCATGATCTGATCACCATGCTCATTATATCCCACCTTCATGGGGTTATTGGGATAACAATACAAAAGATTTCCTATGGTAAACCCTCTTCCACCCAGTCTCAGCCCCCCCGAACCAAACTCACCCCCCCCCCCAACCAAAATCCTGGCTACGGCCCTGATTGGAGGTTAGTTGCTTTCTCAGCCTTGTTGCCACTATGAGAGTCACCCTGTGGCACTTGTCCTCTAAAAGACATCTAACAATCCTCTGCAGGGGATGGCTGGTCATGCGGGACAGGATTGGATATAAACGTTGGCTTTATCGCACTGTGTAGTAGCGACACTGACATAAAATATGTTCTATTGTTTCTATTTCATTTCCTCCACATGGACATAGTCTTTGGGAGTAAGGAATTCCAGACGGTCTGCCTCTTAGCAGCTTTGAGGGAAATACGTTTTATTTTTAAATCTCACTTTTGTAAAGAATCTGCGATATTTAGTCACTGTAAGACTTCTTGGGTATTTGTGTGTCTAAATTGGCTCCCTGTATGATAAATTTAGAACACTGGGGAAGCATGGTGAATTTGAGTGGGCTCTAAGCTCTCCCAGGGCAATGTCCCGCAAACTTTGCTTCAAAGATTCTTGCGCCATTTTGAGTTCCAAATGGAGCAGAAGGGGTGCAGATAGTCCAACTGAGGCTGCTTTTCATTCAGCACTTTTCACACAAAAAAGGGAATATTTAAAGTGCAGGAAAAAATGGATTGCTGAGATGTGTTATCAGCTGTAGTTCAACTCAGGAACATGGTCTAGTAGGGTGCCTTCTAGATCCTTGCAGAGACCTCAGTGAATAAAAGATTGCACTGTAACAAAGAATTTCATTGACAAGAAGAGGGGACATCGACTTACTTTGCCTTTGCATCCCACTTAGCACCTTCATATAATCAATACCTGTGATTCCATTTCATTTGGCAGATCAGGGTACATGTACTGTGTAAAATTTATGTAGTTTGACACTTCTTTAACTGCCATGGCTCAATGATATAGAATCATGGGAGTTGTAGACTTATAGGATCACTGGTATTCTTTGCCAAAGAGTGCTGAGGCCTCACCAAACTACAAATCCCTGGATTCCATAGCACTGAGGCATCACAGTTGAAGTGTCAAACTCCACTGGGGGCTATGCAGTGGTGGTTAGAGTGTGGAGGTATGGGTGTGTTGTTTTTGTGATGTGTGCTGTGGAAAACATTTGCAACATTCTTTATTATCCAACACAGTCTGCCTGTTGATGTTTATTCATTCAGTCACTTCCGACTCTTTGTGACCTCATGGACCAGCCCATGCTCGAGCTCCCTGTCAGCCATGGCCACCCCCAGTTCCTTCAAAGTCAAGCCAGTCACTTCAAAGATACCATCCATCCATCTTGCCCTTGGTCAGCCCCTCTTCCTTTTTCCTTCCATTATCCCCAGCATCATTCTCTTCTCCAAGCTTTCCTGACTTCTCATTATGTGGCCAAATTACTTCATCTTTGCCTCTAATATCCTTCCCTTCAGTGAGCAGTTGGGCTTTATTTCCTGGAGTATGGACCGGTTTGATATTCCCTCAGTCCAAGGCACTCTCAGAATTTTCCTCCAGAACCACAGTTCAAAAGCATTTATCTTCTTTCACTCAGCCTTTCCTATGGTCCAGCTATCACATCCATAGGTTACTACAGGGAATACCATTGTTTTAACTATTCAGATCTTCATTGCCAGTGTGATGTCTTTACTCTTCACTATTTTATCGAGATTGGTCATTGTCAAGAAGTAAGCGTCTTCTGATTCCCTGGCTGCAATCTGCATCTGCAGTAATCTTTGCACCTAGAAATACAAAGTCTGTCACTGCCTCCATGTTTTCTCCCTCTATTTGCCTGTTATCGATCAGTCTGGCTGCCATAATCTTGGTTTTTTTAATGTTTAACTGCAATCCAGCTTCTGCACTTTCTTCTTTGAACTTGGTTATAAGGCTCCTCGGCTCCTCCTCCCTTTCAGCAATCAAAGTGGTATCATCTGCATATCTAAGGGTGTTAATGTTTCGTCCAGGAATTTTAACTCCAACCTTGCCTTCATCAAGCCCCACACATCGCATGATGTGTTCTGCATACAAGTTGAATAGGATGGGTGAGAGTATAGAGCCCTGCCGTACTCCTTTCCCAATCTTGAACCAGTCTGTTGTTCCATGGTCAGTTCTTACTGTTGCAACTTGGTCATTATACAGATTTCTCAGGAAACAGACGAGGTGATTTGGTATGCCCATACCACCAAGAACTTGCAACAATTTATTATGATCAACACAGTCAAAGGCTATAGAGTAGTTAATAAAACAGAAATAGATTTTCCCCCCTGAAACTCCCTGCCTTTCTCTATTATCCAGTAGATACTGTCAATTTGATCTCTTGTTCCTCTGCCTTTTCTAAACCCAGATAGTACATATGGCAACTCTAGCTCCATGTATTGCTAGAGTCTACCTTGCAGGATCTTGAGCATTACCTTATTGGCATGTGAAATAAGTGCCACTGTACAAAAGTTTGAGCATTCTTTAGTGTTTCCTTTTTTTGATATGGGAATATAAATTGATTTTTTTCCCAATCTGATGGCCATTCTAGTGTTTCCCAGATTTGCTGGCATATGGCATGCATCACCTTGAAAGCATACTCTTTCAAGATTTTACAATATAGGTGCACCCTTAGTTGCAGCACCAAGCTCCTTCCTATGCATGTCTACTAGCAAGTGAATCACAGTCTGAAGGGTTTCAATCGGGTTTCGCCCCGGGCACGGGATCGAGACCGTCCTGGTGGCCATCTCGGACGATATCCGCTGCCAATTAGACAAGGGAGGCTCAGTAGTTCTGGTACTATTGGACCTTACCGCTGCATTCGATACGGTGGACCACGACCTGCTGACACGACAACTTGCCACCATAGGGATACAAGGAGCAGCTTTAGCTTGGATTAGCTCCTTCCTGCGCGGACGTAGCCAGCGAGTTGAATGGCTAAGCCAAACTTCTAGGAAATCTTTCCTCGAGTGCGGAGTACCCCAGGGCGCCATATTATCACCAACGTTGTTCAACATCTATGTCCGGCCTTTGGCTGGTATAGCCCGAGCTTCGGCCTAGGGTGCTACCAATATGCCGATGACACTCAGCTCCTGCTGAAGCTGGAGCCTGGCGCAACCGGTGCCCGAAAAACTTCACTCGAGGTCTGGAAGCAGTAACAAAATGGCTCCGTGCCCACAAACTCAAAAATAAATCCATCAAAGACGGAGATCTTATGGCCGGGCCGCCCAGAACCACCTTTCCCACTGCCCCCTTCGAAGGGGAACCATTGATTCCGTCCCCTCAGTAAAGAGCCTTGGTGTTATCCTGGACTCCAAATTGTCGATGGAGGCCCAGGTTGCCTCCACGAGCAAAAGGGCCTTCTTCCACCTGTGCCAAGCGAGACAACTGGCGCCCTACCTCCCGACGGATGCGCTAGCTACAGTAATCCATGCCACGGTTACATCACGGCTGGATTACTGTAACGCCTTATATGTGGGTCTGCCCCGGTGATTGTGTAGAACGCGGCCGCCAGGCTTCTCACAGGAACATCGATGAGATGCCACATTACACCATCCCTGCAGCGCCTGCACTGGCTGCCCGTTGAGTATAGAGCCTTACATAAGACCTTGACCTTGGCTTTCAAAGCCCTACGGGCCGGGGCCCAACATACTAAGGACCGCTTGCTGATGCCTGCCTACTCAAGGACACCGCGGCCGGCAAACAGTCAGTGAAGGGATTAAAATACTTTGCATATACTTGGTACTTTAAAGACATTAATTTAATTTAACTGTCTCTGTAATAATGGGTAAGATGTGTAATTAGACAAAAGGAGCAGGAGCTCAGGGATACTGGAAAGTGCTGGGTTGATAGTCAAAATCCACAACACTCAGAAATAAGTCCCGCTGAGTCCAATGCGTCTTATCCCAAAGTAATTTTGAATCACTGGAACCACTTGTGTTAAATTTGGCTGTACATCTTCGATGATTTATTTATCATTTGTCTGATTAATGAACTTTCTGGCTGGAGAAAGAAGGAACAGTCCAGCTCTAGCCACACTAATGCTTCTACTTTCTTAAAGAGCTTTGGTTTTTTGGATGTTCTTTGAACCAGTTGTTAGGAAGTGGCAGAAGTTACACCCTCCATCAATGCTGCAGAGGGCTTATTTTGTGTTTTAGTCAGAACTGAAGCTATTTTCGACAAAAAGGCATCACCTAGAAATGAAGGCAGGAATCCTACACAGTATTTATGTATGGATTAGCACCAAAGTTGCATAGCTACGTGCTGAAGTGCAATGGAACCCCATCCCCACTTAAAATCAATGTGAGTTTTTTTCCTGTGTCATTCAGGCCCCTTCCAGACAGCTGTATACAATCCAGATTATCCTGATTTGAATGGGATTATGTGGCAGTTTAGATTCAGATAATCCCAAACAGATAATGTGGATTATCTGCCTTGATATTCTGGATTATATGGAAGTATAGAAGGTCTCTCAGAAAGCAACTGACTGATAGTTGTTGTATAATGAAATATGTTGAAAAAATTGTGTTTTAAATTATGTTTTTATGTTGCTGCATATGTATTTTATTATGTCTATTTTAACTCTCTTTGACTGGTCTTAGTCCCCATGTGGATCGATCCAAGTCCCTTCGGTGTGATGGTGGTGGGATACAAAAATAAAGTTATTATTATATTACTATTATATTATTATATTACTATTACTATTATCCCCTCCTGTGAGCAATCGCTATTGTGTCAGAATGAAATGGGGTCTCTCTCATTATTCCACCTCATGTTGGATATCAGTCACATGAGGAAAGTGGGGTGGGAATTGCAGCAAGCTACTTCCTAAATGACAAAGAAGTGGACCCTGCCATCGCAGACGTTGCTGCCCAATAAGTAAGTGTTGGGAAGCTTCATGATTCTTGTAATGCCTTTAAGATAGGGGCTCTGTAGTTATTGTGAATACATAGCAGTTACAAGTATGTAAGGAGCCTCCGGTGGTGCAGCAAATTAAACCACTGAGCTGCTTAACTTGCTGACCAAAAGGTTGGTGGTTCAAATCCGGGAAGTGGGGTGAGCTGTTAGCCCCAGCTTCTGCCAACCTAGCAGTTTGAAAACATGCAAATGTGAGTAGAACAATAGGTAATGCTTTGGCAGGAAGGTAACAGTGCTCCATGCAGTCATGCTGGCCACATTACCCAGGAGGCGTCTACGGATAATGCTGGCTCTTCGGTTTAGAAACGGAGATGAACACCACCCTCCAGAGTCAGACACAACTAGACAATGTGAAGGGGAAAGCTTTATCTTTACTACAGGTATGTAACTGCAGGTTACACACTCATAACTGCCATACAGGATCCCATACTATTTCATAATAATAACAAAGACGTTTGTGTTTTACTAGTGTTACAGACATATTTAGTGTGCATGCATTTCCTTTACCACTTGACCCCACTATTCTTACCCTCGAGCTAGGAAGTAACTTATTTTTAAGAAGCTTTTTGCAGAAACAGGCTACAATGGTTAGGTTTTTTACCTGCAAAGTCATTGCCTTAATTCACTGCCTGTCAATAGAATGGGAATGGTTTGCCTTCCTTTTTCTCAATACGGGAAGTATGTACATATGTACTAATCCAGTATGAACAGTATGAACAGTATGAACAAGGGGGAGGAGGGTCGCATCACTGCCTGTCTCATGCTGCAGACAAGAAGGATTATTTTTAATGTGTTTTTGTATTGTCTCATAATTTCCAAGATGCATTATCTAAATTGGCTACTTAGGCACAGCAGAAAATATTTTGAAGTATTGTGTAAAAGCACAAAACAGTTGCAATAGCAGTAACAAGTAACTGAGTGTGTGACCACTTTAACAGTAACCAGTAATGATGAAAATAATGTTTAAAGTATTTATTTATTTCAGATATTTGTATCCCGCCCTTCTCAACCCCCCGGGGGGACTGGGACTCAGGGTGGCTTCCAGCCGGCAACGATTCGATGCCTCCATGTACACATAATAAAATACACAATAAAAACCAATAATTACATACAGTTAAAATATTAAGTCAATTCAATTAAAAATCATTTTAAAAATTCAATTAAACATAACAGCCTTGTGGCCTTATCTAGCCAAATTCTGTGGTTGGAGATTCCATCAATCTTGTCTATAGTCCATTGCCATAACAATTGCCATCATTGTCATTGTCAGCATATTACCCGAAGGTCTGGTCCCACATTTTCAACTTCTTTCTGAAGGAGAGGAGGGAAGACGATAACCTAATTATGTTTTTATGTTGCTGCATATGTATTTTATTATGTATATTTTAACTCTTTTTGACTGGGCTTATAAAAGTAGTATTCCAGCTCTTCTGCTTTAACACGCAGCAGAAAATACCATCCCATGTTGAAGGACAATTAAACTGCTCATCCAGTAACATTTTGTACATGGAAGAGGCAGGCATTTACATCTTGTTTGTCCCCTTAAGAAGCAAAATGCCTTACATGATGGGACAGCTTTCAGGTATTATGTAACTGGCTGAAAGTGGGAAACTAAAACCAAAGCCAAAAAGAGCCTTTGAACATCTTTTTGTGTTTTGGTAACAGTATACAACCAAAGGAACAAAGGATACACAGGGAAGATCAAGATGGCTCCCCATGCGGGGACATGAGAGAAGCCTCCCACAAGGATGGTATGAAACATCAAATATCCGGGCATCTCCTGGGCAATGTCCTTGCAGACAGCCAATTATCTCACACTAGAAGCGACTTGCAGTTTCTCGAGTCGCTCCTGACAAGGAAAAAAAAATCCACAGTGCAGATACACCCTTAGTTTCTCTTCCTATCTCCTCTCGATTTGTCTAGTTAATGCAACATGCATTGATACATTTATTATTACCCTGTGATCCTACCTTCAGTCTTACATTTAAATTATAATGCCAGTCATCCCCTGAAGAAAGCCAAATTTCAGTGGTGTTTAAAATGTGACACGTTGTTCTTCACTACCAGCTTCTCTCATAAAACAAGCACCTCGGCAAAGTCCAATTGAAAGCTTTTAAAAGGTTTTTTCCCTGTACTTGGGTATGGCTACTTCTCTGCTACCATCTGTCTGCAGATAATCAGGCACAGCAACTGCCAACATTGACGTGGGCATTGACTCAGTAACATCTAGTACTGCCAGCTGTCATTAGCAAGCCGGAGGGGCTGTTTGTCGGACTCACTGGCAACTTGATCTTAAGGATTTGTAATTGCCTTTTGCAATGTAATCTGAAACTTTGACATAACATCACAAATTCTGCATTTGTTGTCCCACCCAATGTCCAGTGCCTTGTATCTCAAGTAAAGATCTTGATGAAAAAGCAGAGTTTAGAGGAATAAAATACTTTTTTGACTTTTTTGAGATACAACTCCCAAAATTGCCTACTGGTAAGTGTTCACACTGGCTGGGAATACTAGGAATTGTAGTCACCCTCATACACACACAAGGCATGTGCTTTGGAAATGATGGTTTTCAAAGAGTTCAGCTACACACTGAATTTTCTTTAGATGGTACACCAATGAGCCATAAGAATGATGAACATGATTTCTATAGTACACTAATTACATGGGTCCCTGTGAGGAGGATTGAACCATAGCACCCTGCATAAATATTAACACTAGAATAATAATAATAATAATAATAATAATGGCACAAGCCAGTAAAAGTGGTCCCAGTGGTGAATGGCACACTGCGTGCAGTGCCTAAAGACTTTGGCCTGCACTTAAAAACAATAAGCGCTGACAAAATTACCATCTGTCAGCTGCAAAAGGCCACCCTATTCAGATCTGCACACATTATTTGCCAATACATCACAGAGTCCTAGAAACTTGGGAAGAGTCTGATGCGTGCTCAAATACAAAAGCCAGCACAGTGATATTGTTTGCTGTGTACTAATCAAATCATCATCATCATCATCATCTTTATTTGTACCATGCCCCATCTTCCCAATGGACTCAGGGTGGCTCACAACATAGATAAATACAGTAAAATACATAAAATAAAATAAACAATAATGACACATCAAATCTATATAAAACAAGTTAGGTCAAAGCACAATAAACAAAATTAACAATACAATTATGTAACTTTAGTTAAAAACACATACATATGAGTTAAAAGGGGGCCTACTAGCCAAATCAAGGCGTATCTATATAAACAGAGGCCTTGTCTACATTAAAATGGTGACTAGTTATCATAAATAACTTTTCAATAACTTTAAAGCATAGGTTCTTTTTATTGCAGTTTCCAGTGAGAGGGTATATCAGATTACAGAAAAGCATTTAGACATACAGACATACAGATTCTATGCAACTACACTGGATTTACCATTACATTGGTTAACAAACAAACATAGGAGAATTACATTTTCAATCACCATTCACACACATGTACATGCATTCATCGTCATGCATCCAAATATCACCATATCATTTTCTCCCTCCTTGGAGAAGCACCTGTTAGGCCAGATCCTGCTTCCCTGCAGCCTGCCAATGCATAGTTCCATAAGTTCCATTACACCAAAATTTCAAAACGCTGAAATGCCAAAACTACTTTCCCTAAGAACAATGCCAAGGACCAGATCTTTGTTTTCCATAAGGCAGAACTTGACTCCCTGCACAAAATCCAAGACTCCAAAAGTGCACTTCTTCCTCTTCCCTTGAGAAAGAAGCCCTAAAGTGACCAGACTGCTCCCTTTCAAATCTGCCATTCTCTAAATCAGGGGTGCTCATTAGGTAGATTGTGATCTACTGGTAGATCTTGAAAGGTGTCCTGGTAGATCTCGAAGGGCATCCTGGTAGATCCCAGGCAGATCGCAGGCACAGTGCGAAATGGTTCCCATGCCATTTGTGAGGAATGCTCAGGGGCTTATTATACTCACATTTAGTTGAATTCAGTCTTAAAATGTATTATATGGCTTATGTATAATGTATTATTTTTGCTTATGACCTGTACTGGTCTTGCATTGCACTGAGCACTTGGGGTATTTTCTCTGGGTACTCTTCTTCCTATTGTGTTAGGCTGCTATTCAGGCACCATAGCCTCATTCGTTTTTTGTGTGTTTTGTGCATTTGTGAGGAATGCTCAGGGGCTTATTATACTCACATTTAGTTGAATTCAGTCTTAAAATGTATTATATGGCTCTCGCTGAAATAAATTTCCTAATATTTTGCTTTTATGGCTCTCTGAGTAGTGAGTAGGTAGATCTTTGTAGGTAGATCTCTGAGTAGGTAGATCTTTGGGACTTGGTTGTTTTATAAGTAGCTTGCATGCTGGAAAAGTGTGAGCACCCCTGCTCTAAATACACCATCTCTCTCCTTCCCATGGAGCAGAGCATGGCGGTTAAATCAGAGTCCTCAGGTCTGTTACAATTTGAGCACTATTAGACTGAGTCTTTTATAGGAATATTCTGCTGATGTAGTCCCAAAGTTGTAAATTAATCATAGACGCCTTCCATCATGGCTCCATCTCAGTTTCCTGTCCAGATGTTGACTTTTCTGGATTGGTGTTGACAAACATAAGGCTTGTGTTGACTTCCTTTTTAACATATGAAATGTTGCAGTGTTGGGAACGGGGTTTAATTGGGGGTTTAAACTTGGTTTTATAATGTTTTTATGTGTTTTATTGATGTTATTGCTGTAAACTGCTCTGAGCTCCAGAGAGAGCGGTATACTAAGCCAAATAAATAAATAAATAAAATAAACTTGAAAGAACCATTGTCACAGTTCTTATCAGAGTTTATTTTTCAGTTCTTATTAGCAACTTTTAATTACAGTCCAGCAAGCAGGTAGTTAGTCATTGCAGGCCTTGGTCTTTTAGAATTGATGTCTCCAAAATTATTAACTCCATCCATACATCCTTCCATTCTTCCAGACATTCCCACACATCATTATATCAAATCCACATTTATCTAACCTGCATATTGAATTTCTTATTACATAGTCAATGCCAAAAGCCTGTTTAAACAGCAACGTTTTCAATTCCCTCCTAAATGTCGTAAGGGTGGTTGCTTGTCTAATCTCCCTGGGGAAAGCATTCCACAGACAGATAAGCTGGAGATGTTTTATTTCTTTTGAGAAGCACAGAAAATGGACATATCATTCCTAGTGACATGGCCTTAAGGGGGCAATTGCTGGCAGTTATATAGTTTTATATTATATGCATTAGAAAACCAAGCCAGTAATAAATGCCCTCTCTTGGACCCACACAGAGAAACTGGCTAGAGATGTTTGTACTTAAAAGCACAAGCTACACATTGCCCAAAGGCAAGCTGCCAGCAGAATTTTGTGTTCACATTTTTAAAATTAACAACTCAGTGCCCGGGGATAGTTGGAAATACGATGACACCTCTAAAATGTTTTCAGGCTTAAATTAAAAGAAATGTTAAATTGCAGATATGACTCTAGCCATTACTTCAAAGGTACATTAAAGTTTTGGGGATTGAGCATGCTTGTTTGTTTATTCCACTTGGAAATCTGTAGGACTACAAGAACGCCATTTAATTTCTACACTGTGAGTGGCAGAAAGAGACCCTTTTCAGTTGGAAAGAAGGCTTCTAGAATGACAGAGCTTTTTATTATATTGTGGGAAGCCTAAACTTTGGCAGGCACAACAGATATTTCAGAATTTGCTCATTTCACAGATTGAAAGGGGGAGGGTGCATATACACTGTAGAATTAATGCAGTTTGACTGCACTTTAACTGCCATGACTCAATGCTATGGAATTCTAGGAGTTGTAGTTTGGTTTGTTTTTGTTTCTTTGTTTTTTTTTTCATGTCAGGAGCGACTTGAGAAACTGCAAGTCGCTTCTGGAGTGGGATAATTGGCCGTCTGCAAGGACGTTGTCCAGGGGATGCCTGGATGTTTTGATATTTTACCATCCTTGTGGGAGACTTCTCTCATGCCCTCACATGGGGAGCTGGAGCTGACAGAGGGAGCTGATCTGTGTTCTAGCCGAATTTGGACCTCTGACCTGTCGGTTTTCAGTCCTGCCAGCACAAGGGATTAATCCACCAAGTACTCCTATAGTTTGGTGAGGTACTAGAACAGTTTTGCAGAGAAGCTAAAGACATTGCAAAACTATAACACCCATGATGACATAGAACTATGCCATGGCAGTTAAAGTGCAGTCAAACTGCATTAAGACTACAACAGTGGATCAGGCAGAAGATAACATGGTACATGATACAGCAGCTATGAAGGCGGAAGAAGGCTGCAAGAGATTGAGAAACCACCGGCGTCATGTTAACCATGCCAGTGGTTGGGACCTTCATTCTGTGAAGACTGTGTGTTGATCAGCAGTGCTTTGACCTCTACACATTTTTTTAAAAAACCTCATACACAGGCATCTTTAAAAAATCCTTGAAAGGCCATCATACTCAGACAGTGAGGGATCACCTAAGTAAATAAGTAATTTCACCTCATTGTCTCTTCTCCCCACTGCAGAGTTAACTCTGTGCAAGCTAGAACTTAGTCTGCAATAACTGAGGTAAGCAAAGGGCAAAGGGGGAGAGAGAAACTGGGACATTTAAAATCCCATGGGAAAAATAGGATTTTAATTATTTATTCTTTATTATGTATTTTATTCATTTATATCCCACTTTTCTCCCAGTAAGAAGATTCAATAAGATGATCAACCTAATATAGTACAATGTAATATATAATATTAATATTGTGCTATGGCAATAATATAATATATTTTGGAAAAATGTATATGTGCTGGAGTCAGGATTAAATATGTTGCATTGTTGCATTTTAAATTAACACTATGTATGTTTCAATTTGCAAACTGTTCAAAATGTTATGATAGTATTCACAATGTTCATTTCTAAATGGCCCAGTGGATGCCAAGGAAGTAGTACATTGCCAGTCTCAGATCAAGATGAACTTTTGACATTAAACTGTTTTCAATTCATTGCTGCTCCTTCTCTCCTTTGAACCACTAAGGGGATTGGAGGGTTATTTTCCTTTCAGGAAGCCGATTCCTTGTTGTATTAACTTCATCAACTACCTTCTCTTCTCTAATCTCTTTAAAACGTGATTATTGCACTAAGCATAAAATTAATCTCACTTGGCCTGTTTTCAGTCAACCATTCTAAAGCTTCATTTGGGCCAATGCAATTACTGTGTGTTCCTCTTTCTGATATACACACAGCTCTGTAATTTGCCCCAGGATTTCTACAAGATAAATGCAGAAAGGCATTAGTTGCCAGGACCAAAGACAGCATTGGGTCCCATTCTGGAGGAGAGGCTGCAGTGCTCACATCAGAACATCTCAGTCTTAACACAGATCTGGATTATGGCAGTGTGGTGTTGTTCAGATTTTGAGCTTCTGTTATTTAGACCAGAGCTTCATAAACTTTTTTTTACTTGTGACCCCTTTACAATTGAGAAAAATGTATGTGAACGCCAGGTATGTATGTGTGTGCATAAAAAAATCAAACATTTACTGAAAACAAACCAACGTTTGCAAGGCTTGCTAAACAGGCTGAGTTTCCTTTTCTATGAAGCACAAAAGATTTGTGCAAATGTCTCAAACAGCCGCTAGGTGATGTTCAGAAAAGTTTTACTTTTACCAAATTTTTCAGAACCCCAGTACAGAGCTAAAAAGAGGACATTTGGGGTTGGGACCCACAGTTTAAAAAGCAATCCTTTAGATGATAAATCCTGCACCCCTACACATATTCCCAGACTATACTTCCCAGCATCCCTCATCACTGTCTATTCTAGCAAGGACCAATGGAACTTGTACTCTAAGAACATCTGGAAAGCTGCATTAGTCCCATTCCTGTATTAAACACTTCAGCTTTCCCTCATAGTGCCTTTTAAAACTATAGATGGAAAAGCTGGTTTTCAGATTCTTGTTGAAATTATCCATGGAATTCATTGCAAGGCAAAATATACATTGCCTCAGGCACTCACACATCAGGATAGATACACCCAATATTTTGTTTACATATAAACCAGAAGTTTTCAACCAGTGAGTCCTCTGATATTTTGAACTACAACTCTCAGAAATCCCAGCCAGTTTACCAGGTATTAGGATTTCTGGGAGATGAAGGCCAAAACATTAGGGGACCCACAGGTTGAGAACCACTGATATAAACAAAGGCAAGCTGCTAAAATATCTACTATACAATAAATATGTCTATAAACATGTTTTCATCTGTGGGGAAAATTTGTACAACAATGGACCTTGTTTCCAAAAAGCACCAAATTCATTTGAACAAATGTTATAGGGATTGAGAAAATGTGCTGTAGATATACGTTATTTTGGCATAAAATGCAATTTTCCATACCCTGTGCTGTGGTGATTTGATAAATGTAGATAGTTTTGATCTGTACATAATATTCTACTCCTAGCCAACAATGTTTTGCCACCTATATCAAATAGGGTTAAACCACGGAGCTGCTGAAGTTGCTGACCAAAAGGTTGGAGGCTCAAATATAGGGAGCAGGGTGAGCTCCTGCTGTTAGCCCCAACTTCTGACAACCTAGTAGTCTGCAAAGATGCAAATGTGAGGAGACCATAGGTACCACTCCAGCAGGAAGGCAACGGTGTTCCATGCATTTATGCTAGCCACATGAGCTAGGAGGCATCTACAGACAACGCTGGCTCTTCGGATTAGAAATGGAGATGAGCATCACCCCAGAGAGTTGGACACAACTAGACTTAATGTCAAGGGGAAACCTTTACCTTCCCCTTTTGAAAACAAACTCACATATAATCATCATCATCATCATCATCTTTATTTGTACCCCACTATCATCTCTCCAAAAGGACTTGGGGTGGATCACAGAAGCACTCCAAGTGCCACATGCAGACAACAATACATAAGTATAAATACAATGGCATAAGTTTAATAAACAACACATAAAAATCTCATTGATAAAATTATAAAAATATGAAAATTATAAAATTCCTAAAACACAGTAACACATGCAGGCCAGCTATCTGTCATAACAATAAATCAAAGTACGGGCCAGAACTATCAATGATTTATCACATTGGCCATGGATTACTCAGGATCAAAGGCCTGTCTGAAGAGCCATATTTTTAGACTCACCCGGAAGACCTGAAGTGAAGGGACTAATCTAATTTCTTTAGAGAGGGTATTCCAGAGCCGGGGAGCCACCACCAAGAAAGCCTTCACTCTCATACTGTACATATGTAGGGAAATTGTGATATATGGAACAAAAACAAAGTTTCACGATCTGATAAGAACAAAGGATGCAACAAGATCAAGACACTGGGTTATTGTAAGTTTTTCAGGGTGTATGGCCATGTTCCAGAAGCATTATCTCCTGATGTTTCGCCTGCATCTATGGTGAAACGTCAGGAGAGAGTGCTTCTGGAACATGGCCATACAGCCCGAAAAACATACAACAACCCAGTGATTCCGGCCACGAAAGCCTTCGACAATACAATATCAAGACACCTTTTCACATTCCTAGATTTTGTACAGATTACTTATTTTTTGGAGGTCGATCCCAGCTGGATGGAGCACTTCTGAGGGGGTGGAGCCAGGCCGCGCCAGGCCCCGACCCCTCCCCGGCTTCAGCGCTTCCACAGCTCCTGCAGGCTAGAGGAGGGTAATGCCAAGCCAGTAGTGGCTATCTATGCCACCACTGGCTTGGCATTACCCTCCTCTAGCCTGCAGAAGCTGTGGAAATGCTGAAGCCAGAGGGGGAGGGGGCGGAGCCAGGCTGTGCTAAGTCCCGCCCCCTCCCCAGGCTTCAGCACTTCCACAGCTCCTGCAGGCTAGAGGAGGGTAATGCCAAGCCAGTAGTGGCTATCTATGTCACCACTGGCTTGGCATTACCCTCCTCTAGCCTGCAGAAGCTGTGGTAGCACTAAAGCCAGAGGGGGGAGGGGGCAGAGCCAGGCCACGTCAAGCCATGCCCCCTTTCCCCTGCTCCACCCTGCTTCTCTCTTGGTAGATCTTTCTGACTTGGTTTTATTATAAGTAGCTCACGTGCTGAAAAAGTGTGGGCACCCCTGCTATAAAGGTTGAATTACATGCAGAAATTCAACATTGGCAGATTACCCCATATGGAGAAAGTTAAACCTTTTAGATTTCTAAATGCAACAAGATTTAGTTTTAATAAATACCCCCAAGGAACTATCCAATGTGTTGGACCCAGTCACTTATGTAAGTTCAGAACTTTGGACAGTTCCTTTAAGCTCTGAGTTGAAACTTGGCATGAAGTAACTGCCCCTCTGAATCAAAAGCCATCAACTTCCACTGCTCTCAAGAAAAAAATGGGAGTCTTATCAAATGAACTATCCATTGCCCAAAATTCCTCCTTTTCAGTGTTCTTGTATTCAATAACAGAAGTTGCACAATATTTTTTGTTGTTGCTGCTAGTGCTGCTGTTGATTTGTTACATTGCTTCTCCTCAGCAATAAATTATTATGGGATACAAAGTGTTCTGGCATTTTCAGACAATTAACTGACTATTCCACAAGCCAATCTGATTGTGTAAATTGTTTCCCAGTCTGTCTCAATAATTCATGTCCTGTTCTCCACCCAGTGCCAAAAGAACACTTTTTTTTAAAAAAAAATGTAACACTCAACAATAAAGTTTTTATGAGAAGACATAGCATTACAGGCTACGATCTAATGAATAGATGTGAAGAATTACATGTTCTAGTGATGAAATAAATTGCCCTATTAACACTTAATCTTATTTCATCAATATTTGATTTGTAGCAATCACCGAGAATAAATGTCCCCGCAGTCCAATGATTTTAAAATTACTTCCATAGCAGTATTTCCACGTTTTCATCAAAATGTCATTATTTCTGCATTGTTGCTACTTATGATCCTAGACTTCTTACGTTGGTAAGTAGTTCAGTCTTTAAAAGTTTGTTTAATGTTTCCTAGTTCAACAACAAGGGAACTTTCAGCTTTATGTCTGTTAAGTATATGTTCAATTTCTTAAACAATTTATAATTCTGAGAAATGTTATTAGGTAGAATCTTGGCTTGAACTTGACATCAAAGCACTGAAAAATCCTAAGTGAGGCTACGGATAAGCAAAAAAGATAGGTTTGGTGACCCATTCATAGTTATCCTAGGTTGTAATGATCCGGGACATTTCTCCAAAACAGACTGGATTTACACTGGATCTAATCCAGATTTTCAGAGCAAATAATTCACATTACCTACTTTAAACTGGATTATATGAGTTTACACTGCCATACAATCCAGTTCAAAACAGGTATGGCAATCTGAATTTTATATGGCAGTGTAAATGAAGCCACAGTGGTTTCCAAACTTTGAGTTTCCTTGTGTTTTGGACTTATCTCCCAGAATTCATAACAGTTGTTGCCTAGAGCTTCTGGGAGTTGAGGCCCAATATACCTGGAAGATTTATTTTATTTATTTATTTATTTATTGGGCTTCTATGCCGCCACTCCCGGGAGGCTCGGGGCGGCTCACATAAGCAGGATACAAAACAACATATTAAAAACAAGTTAAAACACGGCAAAGTATAACAACAATCTAAAAACAACAAGATTAAAAGCCTGATGTGGAGAATACAAAGCACAACAGGTACAGGAGGTTACAGACATGACGGGCTATGCATAGGCAGAACCTATAGGCCAAAAGCCTGTTGGAATAAATAGGTCTTGCAAGCCCGCCTGAAAGGCAGGAGGTCCTGGATGGCGCGCATTTCGACTGGGAGGGCGTTCCACAGTGTGGGCGCAATCACGGAAAACGCCCTCCTGCAGGTTGCCATTAATTTAGCTGACTTCGCAGAGGGAATGTCTAGCAGGTTGGTACCTTCCGACCGCAGTGATCTTGTAGGGCAATATGGGGAGAGACGGTCCCTCAGATACACTGGCCCCAGGCTGTGCAAGGCCTTAAAGGTGAGTGCCAACACTTTGAAGGTGATCCGGTGCTCAATTGGGAGCCAGTGCAGATCCTGCAAGTTAGGTGTTATGTGACAACCAGCTGGCGTACCAGACAGGAGTCAGGTGGCAGTGTTCTGCACCAGCTTGAGCTTCCAGGTCACCATCAGAGGAAGGCCAACGTAGAGTGCGTTACAGTAGTCCAGTCTCAAGATGACCGTGGCTTGGATCACCGTGGCCAGGTCGTTCTGGGATAGATAGGGGGCCAGCCGCCTTGCCTGTCTGAGATGGAAAAAAGCAGATCTACTGACCCAGGTCTCCATGGTCAATTGGGCGTCCAAATAAACTCCCAAGCTCTTTACAGAAGGCGGTGGGCATAACGCCACACCGTCCAGGGTCGGAAGCTGGACATCCCCATCACCCAGGTGACCCAACCACAAGATCTCCGTCTTCATTGGATTCACCCTCAACCTACTGGCTTGCAGCCATTAGGCATGAGAAAAAAGTTATGAAAATGATTCGTTTCGTAAGAAATTCGTAAGAAATGCTACTTTCGAGTATTTCCGCACCTGGAACGCCAACCAGGAAGTGGACTTTCTTTTTCGAACTTCGGGGGCCAGGATTTTCTTAAGTGTCGTCATTAGGTCATAAGGGGGGGCACCCTCCTTCTCTCTCACCACCCTCCTGCCTCCCTTGCCAATAAGTATTATGGCAAGGCAAGCCCTAAACTCGCTCCTTCTTTCGGCTGGAAGCCCGGAAAAAATGTAAACAGAGAGGATTACTCAGAAGTAAATCTGCAAAGGAGGGCACTTTGGATGAAGGGCCCTCCTTTGTGGATTTACTTCTGAGTAAACCTCTCTGTTTACATTTTTTCCAGGCTTCCCTGCCTCTCCTGCCCTGCCAGGATCTAAAGCATCAAAGAGTATTGGGGTGAGAAACCAACCTAATGTATAATAGAATGAATGCTACTGTAAGTGCCTAATATTATAAGTAATCCAACTGGTCATACCTACATTCCATGCACATGCAATAATACAGCAGTAATAACAATAACAAGAGGTAAAATTCAAACCTAAGTATTCTGACTGGTCTCTCCTCATGCGGTGCAAACGGGCTCTTCTCTTATTAGCCCGGAAATTAGCCCGGGAAAAGCCAGCGTTTGCTGCTTGGGAGCACACACATACATATTCTTGGGGGGGGGGGATTTGCTGCAGAATCCCGGGCTCATAGAGACGATTATGCAGCAAATCCCCCCCAAAGAATATGGATGTGTGTGCAACCAAGCAGAAAACGCTGGCTTTTCCCCGGCACAGAGAAGAGCCCGTTTGCACCGCATGAGGAGGGACCAGTCAGAATACTTCGGTTTGAAGTTTACCTCTTCTTATACCCATTGTTATTACTGCTGTATTATTGCATGTGCATGGAATGTAGGTATATGACCAGCCTGGGCAAACTTGGGCCCTCGCTCCCTCGGGATCGGGGTGAGAGAGAGGCAGCGCGGAGCCGCGGGGGGGGGGGGCTTCTCCTCTTTTTCTTTTGCTGCTTCCAAGAATAGAATACCCCCTCCCTCCCTCCTCCTTTGCTCCCTCCTTCCTATTTGGAGAGTCCCATCTAGAATTCAGTGTGATTTATTCAAGTTTTGGCCTACAACTCCCAGAAATCCCAGCCAATTTACCAGCTGTTAGGATTTCTGGGAGTTGTAGGCCAAAACCATCTGAATGCGCATGCTCTGGCATATGAACTACTAACGAATTTCGTTAGTAATTAAGTTACATTTTAGAAATTTTGGGAAAATTTTTTGTAAGTCTTCCTATTACTCATAAAAAAATCCCCCAACTAGATTTTCGATTTCCTATTTTTGGGTTCTAAACCATGCCTAGCAGCCATCCAGTAACGGCTTCAAGGCAATGTTGGAAATTATCAGGGATGGATCCAGGCCTGCCCTCCATCCTCAGAATGAGCTGAGTGTCATCAGTGTACTGATGGCACTCAAGCCCAAAACTCTGTACCAGCTGTGCAAGCGGCTGCATATAGATGTTAAATAACAGAGGGGAGAGAATGGCCCCCTGAGAGACTCCACAAACTAATGGGGAGCCCTTGGAGACCACCTCACCCCTCCTCACTCGCTGAGACCAATGATGGAGGAAGGAGGTCAACCATTTCAAGGCTGTCCCCCTCACTCCAGCCATGGCCAGCCGGTGGATCAAAAGATTGTGGTCGACCGTGTCAAACGCTGCCGTGAGGTCCAATAACACGAGCAGTGCAGACCCGCCTTGGTCGAGCTGGCAACGAAGTTGGTCTGTGATGGAGACCAGGATCGTCTCCGTCCCATGCCCTGAATGGAAGCCGGACTTGAAGGGGTCTAGCCATGTTGCATCATCTAAGAAGGACTGCAACTGCTCCATTGCTCCCCTCTCAACTACCTTCCCCAGGTATGAAAGATTCGACACTGGAGGGAACCGCAGGGTCTAATGTCGGTTTTTTCAGCAATGGAGCTACCACCGCCTCTTTTAAGCTCTCTGGAAACACTCCTTGCTCAAGGGAGGTATTGACGATGTTCAACAGAGGCCCACGTAACCCCTCCAGGCAAGATCTAACAAGCCAGGAGGGGCACGGGTCGAGGGAGCAGGTGGTAGGTCTGGTTGCAGCCACAATCTTATCAACAGCATCTGCGTCCAGTGGCCGAAACCGGTCAAGGGTGGGCCCAGTGGAGGGCCACGGAGTCTCAAGCTCCCTTACTGTATCAAGATTAAAGTTTGGGAACCACTGCTCTAACAAAGAAGAGATTTGAAAGCAAAATCTATATGAATAAAAATCTATATGAATAAAAATGTAATGTTCGTTTGTGGGATTAACTCAAAAACCACTGGATGAATTGACACCAAATTTGGACACAATAGACCTATCAGACCAACGAGTGACCATCACTCACAAAACACTCAAAAACACAGCAGAAGAGACTTAAAAAGCAAAAAAACCCTGAAGAAATCCATTACAACACATGCACAAAACCACATATATACACAAACATACATATATACACATATACACACATATATATACACATATATATAGGACTGCAAAGACACAGACTGGGCCACAGCAACGTGTGGCAGGGGGCGGCTAGTACTCAATAAAACTGCATTCAAACCAATTTTAAATGCACAATAATTTGAAGTCTTCAAGTGCTTTTCTAAACGTTTGTCATAAGGACCATGGAAGAGTGTGTGTGTGTGTGTGTGTGTGTGTGTGTGTGTGTGTATAATAGGCTAGATGGTTGACCCATGACATCTGTGGCTACTATGTACCCTCAAGGTGGAGACTGCAGACCCAATGGTTCAGTGATTGGTATCAAGTGGCTTCTAGCAATGCCCATTGTAAAGGAACCCCTAGTGGCATAATGGGTTAAATTCTTGTGTTGGCAGGACTGCTGACTGAAAAGTCAGCTATTTGAATCTAGGGAGCGGGAGGGTGGGTTATAAATTTTATTTGATACATCTCAACAATTAACAAACTTTTGCCATACAAGAGTTATTTCAGTATACATCATTCCAAAAGTAAATATTCCTTAAATGACACTTTATACATTCCTTAGATGTGTATCACGCACACTATCCCCATCCCCCGTTCCCCCCACCCTTCTGGAACAGCAATTCTAAATGATGTCATCAGTTAAACCAAATCCGAGGAATGGGGTGAGCTCCTATCTGTCAGCTCCAGCTTCCCATGCGGGGACATAAGATAAGTGTCTCACAGAATGGTAAAAATTTCAGGGCGTCCCCAGAGCAACATCCTTGCCAATGGCCTATTCTCTCACACTAGAAGCAACATGCAGTTTTTCAAGACACGTTAAAAATTGTAATGGAGACAAAAAGCAACACAGATACCTGCCTTTTGCCTTAGGCTATATATAGAGAGAGAGAGGAGGTGGTTGAGGTGGTTTATAGTAACAGTACAAAGAAATAATTTAGGTTACATCTAAGGTAGTGTACTAGATACAACGGCAAATTAAATATAAATAAAACTGTAGAGCCAAATATATTAATACAGACTGGAGAAAATCTTTCTCAGGATATACAAATGGAGAAAACCAACCACTGAACCACTGAATCCACATTCTTCATTTTAGGGAACAGTTTAACCACAGATTTCAAACTCTTTCTCCAGTGATAGGATCACGAGAAATTGGAGCCAATCTGACGACTTTGTGCCTTCAAGTTAGTTCCAGGTTTTGGTGATTCTAAGGCAAACCTATCACAGAGCTTTCTGCTCAAAATTTGTTCACAGGTGGGTTTGCCTTTACCTTTTTAGTGCTGAGAGAGTGTGGCTTGCTCAAAGGCAACCAGTCTGTTTACACAGCCAAATGGAAACTTGAAACCTATTCTCCAGATACATAGTATAGTATAACACACAGACTGCTATACCATGCTGGCTCCCTATCATGCATTTATTGAAGTCCATTTTAAAACTATTCAAGATAGCATAGCTATATCTTATGGCAATGAATTCCAGAACTGCTTCCATGGTTTATTATAGTACTTTTTCCAAGTGCAAAACGTGCAGTATTTGGATAATTTAGTGCAGATCTTTTAAATCCATAAAATCCAAAATATAAATAAATAAATAAATAAATAAAATAAATTCAAAACATAAAATTCCTAAAAACATAAAATTCCTAAGGAGTAAAGAAAGTATAATACTGCATAAATGGAAGAATTTCACTTTATAGACAACTCTTATCATTGTATCCTCTATTGAATACTTTGAAAAGGAAGTACACACAGAGAGAACTGTAATATCTGTAAATGTAGTAGTTTGCCAATACAATTCCCCTTTGACTTTCTAGATCAGGTGTGCTCATACTTTTTCAGCATGCGAGTTACTTATAAAACAACCAAGTCAAAATGGTCTACCTACCCACTACAAAAATGTGAAACATATAACACAATATCTGCTTTGAACTGGGTTTTCTGAGTCCACACTGCCATATAATCTGATTCAAAGCAGATAACATGGGATTTTATTCAACTGTGTGGAAAGGACCTCAGATAACCCAGGGCCGGCAGCACTTGGGCGGCGTCGGGAGCCTGTGGGGCGGGACTGATCTTTCCTCCCCCCCTGCCTGCGATCTACCAGGACGCCCTATGGGATCTACCAGTAGATCGCGATCTACCTAATGAGCACCCCTGTTCTAGATATTTAATCTACAATTACTTAAGAAGGTATTTTAAAATGAAACTTAGAAGTTTTCCTTCAAAACACATACTATAGATTGCACACATTGCATTGCATATGAGACTTGTATTACATTCAGCTGCCTCACATGAATTTAAACATTTCTCATATACAGAAAATTTAAATTATCAGACTCTGATATATGTAAATCTACTAATTAAAATTTCAGTTGATTTAATTGCTCAGCAAAGTTTGCTTTCACAGATACATTTAAATGAATTTCAGTGAATCACTGCTTGAAAATAAGAGAGGAAAAAAGAGAGGAATGTTACAACACAAAAAGTAAAGGAGTGGGAGACCCTGATAAGCGTACAAATTTCCACAGTATTTATTTCTGAGCCATTACATTTGATGTCAAAGTTTCTAACTCAATTATGTGGAAAATGGTACAATTATAAAGTTATAAAAACACACAGCATTATACAATGAATTGTTATTGTTATTGTTATTATAGGTGTACATTTTTGTGTTACTCATCGTAAGTTGTATCAAATTCATTAAATTTGTACTTACAATGTGATATCTGACATGTGGATGTGGCTTGTACCAAAAACTTAAGAATTGAAATTCTGGGAAATGTAGCTTGAGAAGGTGAGGAATGTTCAAAAGTCCCTGCCTAAACTACACTTCCCAGGCTCAGGATCAGAAAGCCCTATTTGTCCTTCCGTAGCAACAGCCAAAGTTCAATAAATGGTTGAATCTGCAAAGAGGAGGACCCCTACCATGCCACCCCGAAAGACGTATGGGGGGTGTCACTTCCCCCGAGAATTCTGCTCAGGATCAGAAAGTTCCAATTAAGATAGGACAGATATTTGTCCTTCCGTAGCAGCAGCCAAAGTTCCAATAAATGGTTGAATCTGCAAAGAATGTAAGCCGGAGGACTGACTTTTCGATACTGTCTTACTTTCGAAACACGGTAAATCTCTGTGCTGGGCTGGTAAGAAATTCCTAAATCAAAGTTCTATTGATTAATATGAGAAACATTCAATGAGATAGCTGTTGTGGCTTAAAAAACATTTTTATCAAAACTTTTTTTAATCCCAAAAATTAATAGATGTATGAATAGTTCTGAAAGCTGTGGGGAATGAGCTGTTATCATGTGTCATTGTATAGAAAATTCAAAAGGCTAGTTCTTGTAGTTTTTTTTAAAAAAATGTTGTTTATAAAAACTTTGAAAATTCCCCAAAACTCTGTGCATAAGTGAAAGACTCTGAAACCTCACCCCAATATCTGTAAAAAGGAGGGAGAAAGAAGCCCCTGAAGTTTCTTCACTTGCGCAATTACTATAATGACAAGGTAATGAAATTTCGTTGCTCTCATTTTAGTTTCAAGTAATTAAAATTACTTGAAAATTAAAATTAACATTAAAATTAGAGGTCTCCACCGAACAGATGCACAAAAAACCTATTTTGTTTCACATGCATATCTCATATTTCTAAAATCATCATATTGGTGGTGTCTGGTGGCTTTCATGTTGGTAATGTGATGAATACTGCTTATCACCAAGTGTGAAAAGAGCTATCCAAAGTGCTGGACGTATTTGGGGAATGCAGTTCAGTTCCTTGGACCATACCTTTTCCAGTTCAGATAAAAAAAGAAACTGGAGGGTAATTATTACTCTAATCACATGGAGGTCACCAATAAAAGGATGCCTTTGGCTTCATCTTTGGCAAATTTCTCAGTGGATTAGGAAAGAAGCCCACTCTGTTCATATTTTAATTCACATTTTCAAATTTACTGAATTGCAGGTTAAGTTATATTTCTATATTTACACTTACTATGGAATTTGCTGATTAAACATGTGTTCAATTTAACAATTAGGAAATAATGAACATGGAAATTCATTTTAGTAAGCAGTAATAAGCAAAATTACAAATTAATATAATGATGACTCGGACCGGCCCTGGAATACAATTTGGATCATGTGATTTTAACTGAAGCTTTACTGCTATGTTTTTAATGAGTTTGATTTAAATATTTTTGTTTATTTACAGCCCTTGTAAGGCTGCTCTGAGTACTCTTCAGGGTTGAGAAGGGCAGGATATAAATGTAGTAAATAAATAATAAATAAATAAAAATTTGGGCCTAAATGCCCCAGATGCTGTCTGATCTTGTAAGCTAAGTAGTACTTTGATGGGAGACCACCAATAAACCCAAGGTACTATAGGCTATATTTAAGAGGACGGAACTGGCAAAAGCACCTTTCTTGCCTAAGAAAACACTGTAAAAATTCATGCCGTAGCTATAACTAAACAGGCCATTTGAGGGCACATGTATACACAACCTTCAAAAAAATTTTAGGACATTTCCTTAAAGATCTGTGCATATTAGGAAGCTCTGTGTACAAACATTTGAACAACATATTTAAATGTTCACCTGACTTTTTTAAATAAAAAAAGTATAGAAAAGAGCAAACCTGAAATTAGAAATTCAACAAGAATGAACCAAACTTAACTGAGTCAAAAGATTTAAACGAAGCAAAATGAAACTTCTTCTCTTGACTTTTCTCTGTAGTCAGAGTATCAACAGGTTTTTCTACCCTTGCTTTTGTATAATCTACCATGTCAGAGAAACTTGTAACAAAGGAATCATCAGTCTGTATTTGCTGTTTCACTTCTCTGTGGTGCTCCATTTTCTTCTCATTTAAAAAGTTACATTTTGTTCTGCTAGGGATCCATAGGAAGCATACAGGTTGGCAATATCTGTTTCATCAAATAAAGGGTCAGCAAAAACTCAAAACAGCTCGCTTCCCTCCAGGTTCCCACACAGAAGTGAATACTTGATACCTCTTCTTCTCCTGACTTCTCTCTGTAAGGGAGCCACTTTACCACCAACGCGCTTCATATGCTTATCTTTTCTGCTCAAAAAGGTTTCCTTTATAGTTCTACCTAGCATGACATGTGTCCATCCCAAGCTGTGAATAAGAATGCCAGTTCTTTAGGATAAGATGAAATAGAGTTGACTTGGAAGAAGAGCCAAGTGAGAATTGCTGCTGCAACTACTGCTGTTGTTATGTGCCCTCAAATCCTAATGCAAAGCTGTCATAGAATTTTCTGGGATTTTCAGAGAGGGTTTGCTGTAAATCATTTCAGCTGCTTTTCTTGTGTTTAAAAACTAAGAAAGCATCCCACAATATAAAAGACATTGTGGCACAGTAAGCATAATTGTGTGCGCGCACGCCTCTAAGGTTCTTCTTTATTTTTGTACTGATTTTTGAAAACAAACCCCTTTGATTCTTCTGTTGACAATATTTCAATATTGTTGTTTTCTAACCACTCCCTCTAGTGGCAAGAAAATTAAACCAGACTCTTCCAGAAGAGCTATGATGACTCACAAGTTTCTCTTTTGCTACACCAGAATAAGGTTCCCATTTTTGCAAGAAAATTTGGCCTCTGGTGAATGTGGGAAAGCTGTTTAATGAATCACCAAATCCCTAGTGTAATGGTTTCCCATGTGTTTTGTAGCAGTTTGTGATTCAGATATGCTAGTGCTGCAGTTGCTCTGCATTATTTTTATTATTTATCAGTAATGCCCAGGTTAGGGATTCTGTAATGATAATTATTAGAAATATGCTAAACACACAATACAGTGGTAGGAATATACAGCCAAACACACAAGGGAAGCAATATACACAATATAGCAAAATAGCAGTGTAATTTTCAAGTGTCAATACATGCACATTAAAAGGACGCCATACAAAGCCCATAAATGTTATACATCACCAATGAATGGCTGGGTGTAGTAGGAAAAAGTTCAGCGGGTGGGGATGCGTAGACCAGGGTGGAAAGAGTTCAAGGAAGCGGTGGTAATCCCAATAAGAGTCAATATGCTGTAAGTTCCACTGGTGCAGCCAAAGTCAATGCAAAGTTCCAGTTCCCCGGTTTTCCAACAAAGCCCAAGCAATAGCGAGAATGGTGATAATCCAAACGGTGGGCTGGAAAAGTGCCTCAGTCCACCGTTTGGGGTGCTTTTCCAGCCCACCGTTTGGATTATCACCATTCTCGCTATTGCTTGGGCTGTTGAAAACCAGGAACTGGAACTTTATGCGTTGACTTTGGCTGCACCAGTGAACTTACAGTGTATTGACTTTTGTGGGATTACCACCGCTTCCTTGAACTCTTTCCACCCTGGTCTATGCATCCCCACCTGTTGAACTTTTTCCTACTACACCCAGTCATTCATTGGTGATGTATAACATTTATGGGCTTTATATGGCATCCTTTTAATGTGCATGTATTGACACTTGAAAATTACACTGCTATTTTGCTATATTGTGTATATTGCTTCCCTTGTGTGTTTAATTATTAGAAATAGTCATTGTTTGGTTTTGGATGTTATGAATCCATTAGAAAATGGATAAGGATGTGGGCAAATGACAACTCCTAACATTGTGGGTCAATTCCCCTAAAACCATGCCAGTAGTCAAGATTGGTCATGTTGGGTATGTGTGCCAAGTTTAGTCCAGGTCTTTCCCTGGTGGGAGTCACAGTGCTATCTGCAGGTGGCAGACAACTTAGAGAATATATACAAACACAGATACATACTTTGATTTTTATTTATTTAGATAATAGCTTTCTTCTTCATTGTGTGATATCAGTCAATTGAGGGTCATGAAATGAACAAGATAATTTCATGCCACCATATAACATCATGTTTGGCATGATCACATCCCCCAAGGCAAAAGAAGTCCTCCAATTAAACCTCTTATTGGTGGAAAGACAAGAGTCCCCAGTGGTGAACACATGGCTTGGTTTGTTCATACAGTGTGGAATATTGCAGGAACACCTTTTGTCATAATCCCATTTGACAAAATCCCATATAGTCCCAAATCCTCAGTTAGGACGGAATGTATCTATGCATTCAGTTAATTGTGCCTCCTTAAAAATGATTAAATTCAGATGGGTATAGCAAGGCAAAAAGCAAACAGTTTTCTTGAAGTGCAAAGTTAGGGCCCTTCCACACAGCTATACAGTATAACCCAGAATATCAAGACATAAAACCCCACAATATCTGCTTTGAACTGTGTGGAAGGAGCCAAAGTTAATTTGTGTAATAGTATTTCTTACCCGACAGATCAGATTTGGTTCTAAATAATTGATTTGGAACTAGGGTTGCCACTTTTTTATATAAGACTAAGGGACAGTTACATAAAATATGGAATTTTTCATAAAAATAAGGGACACTTCATTAACAACTTGAAAATCATCAATTGATTTTCAAGTTCTTATGAAGTGTCCCTTATTTTTGTGTAAAATTCCCTATTTTTAGGTACTTGTCCCTTATTCTTATATCAAAAAGTGGCAACCCTATTTGGAACCATTATCTTCCAAAGGTAAAGAGACATATGTTATTTTCTCTGTGGGATACGATGTAGCTAGAAATAATTTGTGCAAGTCAAGAGGGTTCCATTTTGAGAAACTGTCTGGCAAGTCAAATTGTTGTGAACTAAGAGCTAATTTGGGTACCCAGTAAACAAGCACAGGGACATTCCACCTGGGATTGTACAGCTTGAGAAAGCATGTAGTGGATTGCTTTCTTGAAAGTCTATTGTGCAAAGCTGGCAAATGATGGTTGGGCAGCAACAATTGCTGCATCCAGCCTTTGCAACCCTATCAGTGAAGCCATTTGTTACTTCGCCATGATGCTTATATTCAGCGACGTGCCCAGATCTTTAAGACATGAAAACGGATAAAGAGAAACCCTTTGGCGCCCAAGCCCTCCGTTTGGCATCGAGGCCTGCCCCCACGCAGTCCCCGAGTGGCCCATTGCTCATTTCGAGCTTCATTTCCACATGATTTTGGTCGCTGCTGCATGTTCACGACACTTTGCGGCTTCTCCGGTCCTTTCCGGCAGGCTTGCCAGGCTAACGCGGAAGTAATCCTGTCCTGTTCGCTGCGGCTGCGGCTTGAATCCCCCCGCTCGCCGCTTCCACCCTCGAGAACACGGAGTGGATTTTGCGTCCTTCGACCTTCCCTGGCACCCATTCCTTCAAAGCGACTCCGTAAAAGCTTTCCCATTTATTCCCCACTCGAGCTCGATCGTATTCTGAAGAGCCAACGTGGCTACATATGGGCCAGGTTTGAATTGTCCAAATTATCCAAAAGATTTCCTTTCATGCATCGTCTCTCTATCTTGTATTATTTCTGTAGACGCGCCTCCTTTGCTTCACTTCATATTTGTATGTGTGGCATATACATGCATGTATAAATTGATACTGATGACTTTGCCATGATGTGTTACGCATGCCTGAATGTATAGTATAGTTACATGTGTTACATATACTTGCATGTAGAAATTGATACTGATGATGTTGCCATGATGTGTTGCACATGCCTGAATGTATAGTATGGTTACATGTGTCACATATACTTGCATGTAGAAATTGATACCGATGACTTTGCTATAATGCATTGTATTTATCTGAATGTGTAGACCAATGTTGATGATTCTCACTTTGCTGTTTAGCCATCCTTATTACATTTGCTATTTTTGATACCACAGTCATTGTATTATTGTCCTCATCACCAGTGCGAACCTGACTATTTACTGTGGTTCTCCTTGTTGCTCCTTTGTCTTTGTAAGCTCCCCCTTGTTTTGTTGTTTGGGCAACAATGTCACCACTGCTTAATTTGTACTTGTAACTGGGGGACTGCCTTATACAATTATTTTATCATCATTGTCACCATCATGTATATGAAGCTTGCCTTGAAAATGCTATAGATTTCTGAGATTTGTAGTTGGGTGAGGCACCAAAGCTCTATGACAGAGAAAGCTTTGTTAAACTACCACTACTATAACTAGGGGCGATCCTACAGGTAGGCCAAGGAAGCGGCTGCATGGGACGCCATCTGGGTAAGGGCGCATCCCCCCGCCCGCCAGACAGCATCCGACCTCCCTCCCTCTCCCTTTCTCCCTTTCTCCCTCTCCCGGAGCATGCGCACAACCACCGCCCCCCTCCCAGTCCCTGGGCTGCGCATGTGGCCGGCCATCTCTACCAGAGTGGCCCCTCAGGCGGGAAGCCACCAGCCGGGTGAAGGCAAGAAGCCACCCGCTCAGACTGCGGGACCCACGGCATGAGGGCGGCGAAGGCAGCTCCTCGCCCCTAGTCATAATAATGCGAGTTGTGGACCCAAGAGGCCCCGAGTTGCTGCCGCTGCCGCCGCCTCCGTCATATCCCCCCACCCCCGGCCTCAGCGGCCACCCTGGCCAGCTGCAGCAGCGAGAGAGGCAGCAGCACCTCGGTGCCTCAGGAGGAGGAGGCGGCGGAGGGAGCCCGCGAAGTGAGGCCAGGCGGGGCTTGCCTCCCTTCCCTTGGCTTGCTTTATTTCCCTTCCTTGGCTCCCTCCAGGACCCCCTTCTCTCTTGGAAGAGCAGCAGCAAAGGGATGGATGGGGCGGGCGGGCCTTTCTCCCCTTCTCGAGACTCAGGGATCCCAGAGAGTTTGTTCTCCCCCAATAAGGTCCTTAGGCTATGGCAGGTGCCTCTCCAAACTACAACTCCCAGGACCCCGTGGCAGTTAAGCAAGGCCAGGCTGCATTCATTCATTCAGCAGTGTAGACGTGCCGATTACAATATTCACACTTGCCTCAAGCAGGCAAGGGTTCTTTCTCTCCCCCCCCCCCCTTCATCTTGGCTGCTAATCTGGTTTGTGAAGAAGCCCCCAATGAGGGCACCAAAATAATGTTGGGGGGGCAAAATAATGTTTGCTAACCATTTCAAATTACCTTAGACTGCCCCTGACTATGACTTCATAGCACTGAGCTATGGCAGTCAAAGTGCTTTCAAATTCAATTAATTCTACAGAATAGATACAGCCTTTGGTTGGTTCTATACAGGCACAAAGTATGGCTCAAAACAAGCGTGAAAAATGCTGGTTCAGGGCCACATTAGAGCTAGGTAACCGAGGCACCTGTCTGTTCTATCTTATGGGATTTTTTCCGTCTTGTTCTTCCTGATGATGGACTGTGAGAGCGACCACTTGCACTCTGGATCCTTGCCCTTCCTGGCTAGTTAAGCTGGCCAGAGAGGGGTTGTTGGAATGGTTTGTTGTGATAATAAATGCCGCACTGGGACAGAGAACATTCCCATCTTGCCTTAAGCAGGTGGTGGTGAAACCTTTATTAAAGAAGACATCCCTTGACCCAACCATCTGTAGCAACTACAGACCATTACAGCAATTACAGAGTGGTGGTTCTTCGCTTTCTTCATACACATATACATATATATATATATTATGGTCAGCACTGAATATACATTTTGTTTCATATATGTGGAATTAGGAAGTGGGCTTCTAGTCCAAGATGGTGATAATCCTATAGTGCGACGCCTTAACAAGACACAAAACTACCCTATTTACTCAAATGCTCACATTTTTTGACAAAATTACAACACTTGGGATTAATAGTTTAGTGAGGCATACACATTCTTTAGCAGAGAAGGCTCAAGGCCTTGTAAAACTTGTAAAACTACAGGCCCCATGACTCCGTAGCTTTGAACCAAGACATGGATTCATGGATTAAAGTGGATTCATTCTACAGCAAAGGTTTTCCTTTCTGTTGTTGGAAGTTTGGTGCTCTACGTCTAAGACTTTCTAAACAGGAAGCAACTGCTTTGGGCAAATGACAAAGAGTATGACATTTGGCAGCAAATACTTTTTTTTTTGGTTTCGCGGTTTTTAAAATGGAGCTGTGCATTAAATTCGATGGTACATAAATCATAGAATCATAGAGTTGGAAGAGACCTCATGAGCCATCCAGTCCAACCCCCTGCCAAGAAGCAGGAATATCTCATTCAAAGCACTCGACAGATGACCATCCAGCCTCTGTTTAAAAGCCTCCAAAGAAGGAGCCTCCACCACACTCCGGGGCAGAGAGTTCCACTGCTGAATGGCTCTCAGAGTCAGGAAGTTCTTCCTAATGTTCAGGTGGAATCTCCTTTCTTATAGTTTGAAGCCATTATTCTGCGTCCTCGTCTCTAGGGGAGCAGAAAAGCTTGCTCCATCCTCCCTATGACTTCCTCTCACATATTTATACATGGCTATCATGTCTCCTCTCAGTCTTCTCTTCTGCAGGCTAAACATGCCCAGCTCTCTAAGCCAACTCAAGTCAATACGGTATATCCATCAGCCAGGATTTTCCATACTGAATATATGTGATATTTGCAAGTAAAGCAGTCACTTTATGGTCCTTGTGTTTCTTATTCATATCTAGTTCATTGCTATGCTGATAACATTCAATTCTGAAAGTGCAAAGATCAATTTATATTGTTGTGTACGTACAAATTAAGTTTTTCCATTATCGCTGCATACATTCTAATCATAGTTCCCATGCCACAGCATGCTGTCTCTTAGTATACATATAGTACTTTTATCTGGAAGTGGAAGTGTAAGGATTGTTCACTCCTTATCGCTCTAATTACTGGGTTTATATGAAGAAAAACTAGTTTTTCTATTATAACTTAACTACAAGTTGGAAATTGAATGAATGCTTCCTTGAATGCTAATCTCCACAACGATCCATTGGATGTGTTTTATAGAAAAATGTTTACGCTAGGACTTTAAATATAGACCATAGCATTATTTCTCTTTCAGAAATTACCAAAAATATGGTGGCTTCTTCAGAAACAGTCTTTGCTTTTCTTCAGTTGATAATTAAGTCTGAGATATATTGATCAAATCTCCTAATGATAGGGGCATTAAGACAATTTGCCCCATTTTCACTTGTAGTGCACACAACATCTGCTTTGTTCCAGAGGTTCCCCAACCTTTCAGAGGATATGCATATGAGTGCTTGAGAATGAGAGATAACACTGGTCACAAGAAGAATCAAAGAAAATAATCTTTCTGCCTTCCTCCACAAGAGTTGCACACTCTAAACCACCTGTGTCAAACTCAAGGCCTGTGAGACAAATTCAGCCTACCTTGTCATTTTATGTGGTCCTCCAGATGCTAGACCACAACTCTTGTGTTCCAGTTTACCTGTCTGAACATACCTCCCTCTACGAACCTCCAAGGACCTTAAGATCATCTGGGGAGGCCCTGCTCTCGGTCCTACCGCCATCACAGGTGTGTTTGGTGGGGACAAGAGACAGGGCCTTCTCTGTGTTGGCTCCTTGGTTGTGGAACTCCCACCCTAAGGAGATTAGATCTGCCCCCTCCCTCCTGATCTTCCAGAAGAAGCTCAAATCTTTGTTGTGTGATCAAGCATTGGCAGAATAGACTGACTTGCTGGGAAGATAATGTTTTTAGTGGACTGCAATGGATTGATTTGGATGATGATTTGAACTGGCAAACTGTTTTAATGTATATTTATAACTGTTTTAATTTATTCTAATTGTATGTTATGCTATGTTATTATATTGTATCAGCATTGAATAGTTCCTGTTGGTAGCCATCCTGAGTCCCTCTTCGGAGGTTGAGAAGGACAGGATAGAAATGTTCCAAAAAACAAACAAACAAACAAACAAATCATTAGACAACATGGCTACAGCAGGTAGGGGTTGTGATATAGTAACATCTGGAAGCCAGGAGTTTGTTCCATTTAGTCAGGATAATGGGGTTTCAATTTCAATACCAGGATTGTGGATATGACATCTATATTTAAAATGTTCCCCAGTCTGCATTGTGGGAGTTGTTGTTCAGTAACATCTGGGAATGCAAACTAGGGGAAAACTAAAGAGCACCAACCACTATGTCAAAATATATGTGTCATTAGCCATCTGTATCACAGATTCTCAGTCCAAGGATTCAACAGCCCTTTGAAGGCAATCATAAGTCTGATATGGCTCTCATGAAAATGAGTTTGACACCTCAGCTCTAAGTTACACACCAAAGTCATTGGGTGTAAAGTATTTAGCTACACAAATGATGTCACATTATTAGACATTGAACTAAAAGAAAAAAATGGCTTGCTAGATTAATAAAGTCACTACATAGCCTTCTATTCTAATGGCATCTGAACAGCAAAGCAACAATATATATTTCATATTAGAACTAGAGGACAGCATTAATAAATGCAGTTGAGTTGCAGTCCTGCACACATTCATCTGGAAGTTGGTTTTACTAAACTCAATTGGATTATCCTCTGAACAGGCCCATGAATGCATTGTAAATATGTTCCATTGCTAAAAGTTTATAGCACTTGCGAAATACAGATTACATAATGAAAATGTATATTTTATGCAGGATCTGTTTATACAATTCTGGACAGAGAGGCATGATTCATCAGACTTTTTTGTATTATTTGTCAAGTCTGTCATAGACTTTTGTATCTTTTAGACAGCTTTCTCAGTTCGAAAATGTAAAATTAATCAACTTTCCTTAAAATTCAAACGGAATGAACTTTTTTCCAATCCCTATGAGAAGATGTATGATGGCCTTCCATCTGTAAACCAATACCCTCACTGTGGAAGAACTTGCAGGTCAAGAATAGGGCTCCACAGTCACCTGCATATCCATCACCAAGATACTATACTTGGAAGGCCATCATACTCGGGCAATGAGTGATCACATAAGAAGAAGAACACTGGCAGACAAATCCCTGGGATCAAATCTCTGCATGGCCATGGAAACCCACCAGATGGCCTTGGGCAAGTCACACTCTCCCAGCTTCAGAAAACAAGAGTGCAAATATTCACATGCATACAAATTCTGACTTGAAGTTTCCTGAGACGGACAGTTTTGGGATCCTTCTATCCCCAAACCCCCTCCCCCAAATGCACTCACATCTACAGCCAACCTAAATGTCGTAAAATCCCTCCCACATTTCTGAATTCCCTTGCAATTAATTGTCTCTTCCACTCCTTGTTTTGCTCTTCCACTTACATATCCTGAAATTAATGAAGCAAGAGGTCTTTTTAAAAGTGTATTTTGATGTATTGCTCATCAAAACAATCTTTCTCAGCTTTAGGATACAGTAGGCACATCCAACAGGCTGAAATCCAAAGTGTTTCCATTATTTTTGCCAACACCTGCAATGTGCTTTATTGGGGATTGTAAAGCTACAAGAAATAGCAATTAGTGCTTCATCCCTCCAACGTAATAATCACCCTAGTCTCACAAAGAACCCTTGATGATCCCACATTTTTTAAACAAAAGTAACGGCTTTTATGAAGGGATTTATGAGCATTGAAATGGCAAAATGATACAAATTCATCTTCCAGGCAGTTATCACAGTATGTATCTCTATTGAACTACAGGCACTTTCATGTTTTAGATATATTTTATAAAACTTTTCTATAGATAAGAACAGGAGATGTAGTCCACCCATGTAATAATATATCCCTATGAGTATTCCAAAAAGGATATTCAAATTAGGGCTAGTCAGAGAATCAAGTCAAAACACTGAATGGCTATCCGATGCACACACACAAGAGTACGGACTGTTTGCATTATTATGCTCGTGGATCACTCACTTTATAAATATGGAACTGTGATTGTTTGTGGATACGTAAAAAGAATTGTGATATATTTTTGATATAGATCCGCATTCTCCAGTCTATGTCCAACAAAGTGCAATATTGACTTGTATTTTGCAATGTATGGTGATTTTGAATAGATGGCACTGTTGATGCGACTGCCCCTTGGCTTTATAATCTTGATATGGGTAAAATAAAGTTTATTTATTGAATATTTTCAATTTATCATGCCCATACCGATAGATGATAGCTAAAAATCCTGATTTATACTACTAGATATTTTGAATATATATCTGGAATTTAACTCCCAGGCTGTGTTGATTTGATTATTGACTTTGTATTAGTGAAGATTCAACCCTAGTTTGATTATTCTAGTCAGAGAATCAGACATTTTCAAAAAGAGTCAAGTATTTGACATATTAACTCATCATAATATATATGACATCTGATTTTGTTGTATTGTCCACTGAAAATTGAAGTTGACTCTCAAGATGAAATAAATGAAACTGAACTCAAAATTGTCATGAGCAACCCCAAACTACAATTCCCACGATTCAATACCATTGAGCCATGGCACTTATAGTGATACCAAACTGCATTAACTCTACATTGTAGGTGCATCCTTAGTTCCTCCCTCAGTAGAGCAGGTGAAGGGGAGGAGATAGAAGCTCCAGAAAGAACTTCTTAAACCTAAATTAGACACACATGGACTCCTATATGAAAAGAGAGACAAGAAGCTCGCATTCCATCTTTTGCCATCAGATATAATTGTGCAATAAAAATAAACGCTGCCACCTCCACAATGGCATTCATGGTTTCCTCAAATAATTGACAGTGTACGACTGTAGAATAATTGGCAATTCCTGACAGTAGCTGAACAGCAGACTAAAAATAAAACATTTATTATTCAAAAGTGTATACACCAGATGACGATGATGGGGACAAAAAGCAGAGGGTAGCTCTCAAGAACGGCATGAAAATAAAAGTTCCATGTCAACTTCTAGTGCGGTGATGTTCAGCCCAACATAACTCTTGACCTAACACTATTAAAATATCTCTGTCCATGCAAGCTAATAGTGTAAACTACACTGAATAAACTGACCTGGTGTCATCCATCAGGTTGTGAAGAAGTGGTAGGAAGCTTGGTTTGCTCCTACTTAGGAGCAATCACTCTAAAACAGATGAGCTAAAGTCAGCACAGTCTGGCTTTTCCATCAACCTGAAGGTGATAGGATCTCAGAACAGCCCCGTCAGGACTAAGCTTGCTCAGTGAATGTGAAGTGCTGATTTGTTGGAGAGGGAAAGATGGAATATCTTGAAAAAGAGTATCACTAGCCAGCAGCAAAAAGCTCACCTGAACAACTACATTATACTGGTGCCAGCAGTGTATGTAATGTGGATTAGAAAGTAATTATGAGTCCAGACAACAGCACTTGCTCTTGTCTGGATGAAAAGACTATCACCAGTCAAAACCAATTGCCAATTCCTATTCTCTATTACTGCTGCCTATATGACTATGTAATTAAGTAAATTAATACTTCATAATATTTATCCACAAATGTTTTACATAGAAAATAACAGCAAGATATTTGAGAAATCAGAACTCCAAAATGTAAGGTGTTAAAAATGTCCATTATATATGCAATACCCTTCCCCATTCCCCATATCATTGCAATAAAAATTATATGAGGGAAAATCAGGGCTCTATGGTCCAGTAGGGAGTTGTTACTGACGTGAAATTTGTATTGTTGAGACCAAGGGAAGTAATAATACAATTCTATCCTACTTTAGTTAGACCTTACCTAAAACAATGAGTCCAGCTCTGGGCACCACATTTCAAGAAGGATATGGACAAGCTGGAACGTGTCCAAAGAAGGGCGACCAATATGGTCAAAGATCTGGAAGCCAAGCCTAATAGGAGCAGCTGAGGGAGCTGGCTGTGTTTAGCTTGGAGAAGAGAAAGTTTAGAGATGACATGATATCCATGTTTACATATCTGAAAAGTTGGCATATTGAGGAGGAGCCAAGCTTGTTTCCTGCTGCTCTAACCCAGGGCTTCTTAAACTTGGCCAACTTGTGACCCCTGGTCCCCCAAGAAATATTTATGTGACCCCAGGTACATAGATATCTATATAAATAAAAATGTAATGTTCATTTGTAGAATTAACATAACTAAAAAAACCACTGGAGGAATTGCCGCCAAATTTGGCCACAAGACACCTACTAACCCAAGGATGGTGGCAATTCATCCAGCGGATTTTGAGTTATGATGTCACTCAAAACAAACATAGCATTTTTATATATGCTTGAATCTATGGTTACCACCTAAACATTTGGAAGAACTTTCCAATGATCAGAGCTGTTTAACAGTAAACTAGGCTACCTAGGAGTCTTGTAGAGTCTCCTTCTCAGAAAGTTTTTAAACGGAGGCTGGATGGCCATCTGTCAGGTGTGCTTTGATTAGGTGTTCCTGCGTTGCAGAATGGAGTTGGATGGGATGGCCCTTGTGGTCTCATCCAAATCTATGATTCTATGATATAATTTAGAGCAGGGGTGCTCACACTTTTTCAGCATGCGAGCTACTTCTAAAACAACCAAGTCAGAATGATCTACCTACTGATTACTCAGAGAGCCATAAAAGCAAAATATTTGGAAATGTATTTCAGTGAGAGCCATATAATATATTTTAAAACTGAATTCAACTAAATGTGAGTGTAATAAGCCCCTGAATTTATTCATAATAATAATGATGATAATATTCATTCAGCTTCTGCTACTACTAATAACAACAACAATAGGTTCCTAGAGTAGAAGGAGACCTCCAAGGGCCATCCAGTCCAACCTCCTTCTGCCATAAGGGAAAAACACAATCAATAACAAACAACGAAATGTCTGTGTATAAATTCAATAAATTCAATAGATTTATTGTATTTGCACATTGATGTGTTGATAAGATTGTGATTATGTCTATTATGACTTAACTTATGGAATCTATTGAATTTATTGAATTTATACACAGACATTTCAGTGTTTGTTATTGTATTGCAACGACTCCCCCCTTTGTTGTTAGTAAAAGCACAATCAAAGCATTCATCACAGATGGCCATTCAGCCTCTGATAATGATAATAGGTTCCTAGAATAGGAGGAGACCTCCAAGGGCCATCCAGTCCAACCTCCTTCTGCACCTGGGCGGTGTTGGGAGCCTGTGGGACGGGACTGAGCCTTCCTCCCGCCCTGCCTGCGATCTACCAGGACGCCCTATGCGATCTACCAGTAGATCGTGATCTACCTAATAAGCACTCCTGAGCATTAAACAGGTTGCAGATGGTCTGAGATGGATATCGCAATACACTTTAAAACAAGTAGTGCACAGATCAAAGTCCAGCAATAAACTTAAATATTTCTCTGAAACAGACATATACAATATAGCCAAATCTCACAACCTCTGAGGATGCCTGCCATAGGTGCAGGCGAAACGTCGGGAGAGAATGCTTCTAGAACATGGCCATATAGCCTGAGATTCTATGAGAGGATGCAGAACAATGGCTTCGAACTACAGGAAAGGAGATTCCACCTGAACAGTAGGAAGAACTTCCTGACTGTGAGAGCTGTTCAGCAGTGGAACTCTCTGCCCTGGAGTGTGATGGATGGAGGCTCCTTCTTTGGGTGCACCTCCAGGGCAGAGAGAATGCCGTTTGGTCCAAGCTTGAACGGCCGTGGTGGCCCAATGCTGTGGGATTCTGGGAGGTGCAGTTTTGGCAGGGAAGTCGAAAGGCCTTGTGAAACTGCAAATCCCAGGATTCCTGGGGATGTGAGCCATTGCCGGGGCCAAAGTGGTGTAGACGCGCCCTCGAGGTGTAGAGCGCTGGGCGAGCCAGCCACGTCCTCTCTTCTGCGACAAGGAAGGAGGTGGGGGGGGAGAGAGGACCAGCCCCCTCCGCCCAGCCCAGAACGGAGCGCTTTCCGAAGCCACTCCTCGAAGCCGTTCCTGGCTGCCACACACAGCCACTCTCCCCCAGCTTTGGCATCTCTGACGCTGTTGGAGTCGGCGCCGCCGCCGGAGGAACTGGGCAGGGCGGGGCAGGGGCGGCGCGCGAGGCCCAGAGAGGTAAACAGCCCGGCGCGCGCGCGGGAGGGAGGGAGGGAGGGAGGGAGGGACTCGTGGGGGGGGGGGGAGAGAGAGGGAGCGCCCTCATCCAACGGGCCCGGCAGTCCTTCGGGTTGGGGCCTGGTCGGGAAGCGGCCGCCTCTTCTCTTCCGCCCCCCTGCCTGAAGGGCTTAGCCAGCCACACACAGCGGCCTGGGTGGGCGAGGGCAGCCTGGGAGGGAGTCAACGCCGCTGCTTCTCAGAAGGAAGGCGGCGGCAGGTGTTTCGTGGCCTTCCGAAAGGGAGGCAGTGCTGCTCTTCCGCGGCCCCGCCCACACCACCTATCTCTCTATTTCTATCACTCTACCGCAGTGTTTTTCAACCTTTTTTGAGCCGCGGCACATTTTTTACATTGACAAAATCCTGGGGCACACCACCAACCAAAATGACACACTCTAACACAGTAATACATATAGTTAATATGTTTTTAAATGTATTTCTACACTCAGTGTGAAACCTGGGCCTGTTTCGATGAACACAACATAGATATCCTGGCAGGAATGGCAGAAAGACACACACGCTGTTGTGCTCTCTCTATGTGTGTGTGTGTGTGTGTGTGCAGGGCCGGCCTGACCTTTTCCAGGGGGGTAGGCAAAGAAAATTTTGGCGCCCCCCTCCCCCGGCTGCCGCGTCACTCGGTCCCGCCTCCACCACTGCACAGCCAGCCCCATGCGCCGGCTGCGGCGCGCCTCCCAAAGCACGGACATTTCTGCGCATGCGCGAATGTCTGCTGGGTCCCGAAGCGCCTGCGCGCTGGCTCCAAAGCCGCAGGCGCGCTGGGACCCAGCGGACATTCGCGCATGCGCAGAAATGTCCGTGCTTTGGACGCGCCGCAGTCGGGCGCCCGGCTGTGCAGCGGCGGCAGAGGCAGAGGCAAGGTGGTGGCGGAGGCAGGGTGGCGCGGCGGCGCCCCTCTCAGCCAGTGACGCCCCGCCCAGCCGGTCGCGCCCTACGCGGCCGCTTACATTGCGGAATCGCAAAGGCCGGCTCTCTGTGTGTGTGTAATGTTCATTTGTGGGATTAACATAACTCAAAAACCACTGGACAAATTGCTGCCAAATTTGGCCACAAAACATACTAATACTAACCCAAGGAGGGGCCATCAGTCAAAAAATTGATTTTGTCATTTAGGAGTTGTAGTTGCTGGGAGTTATAGTTCACCTGCAATCAAAGAGCATTCTGAACTCCACCAATGATGGAATGGAATCAAACTTCCCAAACAGAACTCCCATAACCAAGAGAAAATGCTATAAGAGTTTGGTGGGCATTGACCTTGAGTTTTGGAGTTGTAGTTCACCTATATCCAGAGAGCACTGTGGACTCAAACAATGTTGGATCAGGACCAAACTTAAAATGAATACTCAATATGCCCAAATATGAACACAGATGGAGTTCAGAGGAAATAAACCTTGACATTTGGGAGTTGTAGTTGCTGGGATTTATAGTTCCCCTGCAATCAAAGAGCATTCTGAACCCCACCAATGATAGAACTGGGCCAAACTTCCCACACAGAACCCCCAGGAGGCAAGAGGAGGTCTCTACTTGGGGAAAAGGAGGCGGGCCTTCCCAATGCATGGAGAGGGAGAGACCAAGTAGACAACGGTTGGGGGGGGGGTTTGTAATTTTGTGCCTTTATCAAGGTAGGTTTCTTAAGGTTTTTATACTTCGACACACTAGACTCTCCCCCCTCCCCTCCTCCCCTCCTGGAGGTTCCAATTTCCCACGGCACACCTGATGATCGCTCACGGCACACTAGTGTGCCCCGGCACACTGGTTGGGAAACACTGCTCTACCTAGGACCTACTTATTTCTCTCTAGCTATCTGTCTATATCTGTTTATTTCTACCTAAAAGTAAAGGTTTTCCCTTTGACATTAAGTCTAGTCGTGTCCGACTCTGGGGGAGTGGTGCTCATTTCCATTTCTGAGCGGAAGAGCCGGCGTTGCCCGCAGACACCTCCAAAGTCATGTGGCCAGCATGACTGCATGAAGCACCATTACAGTAATAGTATGAAAGCTGGGTCCAGAAGCTCTGAGCATAACGCTCCGTCCTTCGGGAGCGCTCTTTGCGCAACGCAGAGCGGGACACCGATATTATAGAAGGAATGTAAGAGTTCTTTAATGGTAAAACCCGAAACCTTACCCTAAACCAGTGGTTCTCAAAATTTTTTGGCCTACTGCCCCCTTTCCAGAAAATTTTTTTTGCTCACCGCCCCATCCCCCCTCCAAATTAATTTTTTACATTTTAATAGCAGTTAAACAGAGAAATATATGTATTTATTTTTCTACCTTTTTTTGTAAAATATATTAATGTACTTATTTATTTATTTACATCATTTGTATTCCGCTCTTCTCACCCCGCAGGGGACTCAGGGCGGCTTACAATGTACATATACAGGCAAACATTCAATGCCAAAGTAGACACACAACATATATAGACAGACACTCAAGAGGCTATCCAACATTCCAGGTTCCGGCCTTCCTTCCAAGATGGGACCTCAGGCCCGGCAGTCCTTCACGTTGAGGCCTAGTTGGGAAGCGGCCGCCTTTTCCGCCCTGCCTGAGGGGGTTAACCAGCCACACACAGCGGCCTGGGTGGGCGAGGGGAGCCTGAGAGGGAGTCAACACCGCTGCTTCTCAGAAGGAAGGTGGTGGCAAGGAAGGGGCAGGTGTTTCATGGCCTTCCGAAAGGGAGGCAGTGCTGCTCTTCTGCGGCCTCGCCCACACCACCTATCTATCTATTTCTATCACTCTACCTACCTATTTCTCTCAACCTATCAACCTACTTATCTGTCTATATCTGTTTATTTCTACCTAAAGGTAAAGGTTGACATTAAATCTAGTCGTGTCCGACTCTGGGGAGTGGTGCTCATTTCCATTTCTGAGCAGAAAAGCCGGCGTTGTCCGTAGACACCTCCAAAGTCATGTGGCCAGCATGACTGCATGAAGCACCATTACGGTAATAGTATGAAAGCTGGGTCAGGAAGGTCTGAGGTAACGCTCCTTCGGGAGCGCTCTTTGCGCAACGCAGAGCAGGACACCGATATTATAGAAGGAATGTAAGAGTTCTTTAATGGTAAAACCATACCCTAAACCAGTGGTTCTCAAACTTTTTTGGCCTACCGCCCCCTTTCCAGAAAAAAAATTTTGCTCGCCGCCCCATCCCCCCCCGAAATTAATTTTTTACATTTTAATAGCAATTAAACAGAGGAATATATGTATTATTTATTAATTATTTATTTATTTACATCATTTGTATTCCACTCTTCTCACCCCGCAGGGGACTCAGGGCGGATTGCAATGTACATATACAGACAAACATTCAATGCCATAGTAGACACACAACATATATAGACAGACACTCAAGAGGCTATCCAACATTCCAGTTTCTGGCCACCAGGTGAGCTGTCGCATTCCTTCATTCTTCAGATACTTCCTGGAGATTTTATGGTCTCGTAAAGCAGTTAAATTACGCGACTGTGCGCTGCGGGCGGAATTGAGGAGAGCAAGGGGGCGCTTCCTGGAAACTGCAGCGTGCACCTCCTTGCTCTCCTCAACTCCACCCACGGCGCACAATCCTGTATGGCCATGGGTGGAGTTGAGGAGAGGAAGGGGGCGTGTGCCGCAGTTTCCAGGCAATGCCCCCTTCCTCTCCTCAATCCCGCCCACGGCCATAAAGGACTGTACGCCGTGGCCGGAGTTGAGGAGAGCAAGGGGGCGCTGCCTGGAAACCACAGCGCCTGTCCCCTTCCTCTCCTCAACTCTGCCCACGGTGCACAGTCCTGGAAACCCCATACACATACACACAGCCCTTTGCTTTCCCACCGCCCCCTAAGATCCGCTCACCGCCTCCAAAATTCTCTGGAACCTCCCACCGCCCCCTTGGATCGTCCCACCGCCCACCATGGGGCGGTACCGCCCACTTTGAGAACCATGACCCTAAACTTAACCCTAATCCTTAACTCTAACCCTAACCCGAAACCTTACCCTAACCCTCACCCCTAATCCTTATCCTAACCCTCACCCCTAATCCTAAACCTTATCCTAACCCTCCCCTCTTTTCTATCCTTCCACCAAATGCAACTACGAAGTATATTCCCACCCTCAGTGTGCCGCTCTCCCCTTCGCTTATTCACAACCACCGTTGCGGAATGTGCGTAACCCTCAGAGCTTCCGGATCCAGCTATCATACTATCACCTGCCATTACCTTCCTACCGGGACGGTACCTATTGATCTACTCACATTTGCATGTTTTCAAACTGCTAGGTTGTCAGAAGCTGGGGCTAACAGCAGGAGCTCACCCCTGCTCTCCAGATTCAAACTGGCAACCTTTCGGTCAGCAAGTTCAGCAGCTCAGCAGTTTAACCCTATTTGATATAGGTGGCAACACATTGTTGGCTAGGAGTAGAATATTATATACAGATCCAAACTATTAACATTTGTCAAATCACCTCAGCACAATGCATGGAAAATTGCATTTTATACCAAAAGAATGTATATCTGTAGCACTTTTTTTTTCAATCCCTATAAAATTTGTTCAAATGTATTCAGTCCTTTTTGGAAACAAATTCCACACATGCATTGTTGTACAGATTTTCCCCGCAGATGAAAACATGTTTCTTTACATTTTTATTGTACAGTAGATATTTTAGCAGCTTGCCTTTGTTTATATGTAGACAAGCTATTGGGTGTATATATTCTGATGCGTGACTGTCTGAGGAAAAGTATATTTTGTCTTGCAATGAATTTCATGGATAATTTCAACAAGACTGAAAATCAATTTTTGAATCCCCATCGCAAAATATAGAGACCAGGAAGCTGGGGCTAACAGCGGGAGCTCACGCCCCTCCCCGGATTCGAACCTGCGACCTTTCGGTCAACAAGTTCAGTCTACCTACCTACTTACCTATTTTTTTTCTCTCTACTTATCAACCTATTTATATCTATATCTACCCTGTTTCCCCGAAAGTAAGACACCCCCGATTGTAAGACGTATCGGGGGTGTCTGGGGGGTCGGCTTATATAAGCCATACCCCGTATATAAGACGTACCTCGTCCCGCCGCCGTGCCCCCGCCGCCGCAACCGGAGGTGTGCCGCGGCACACCTGCGGCACACCTCCGCACACCTCTTCGCCAGGGCTCCAGGCAAGGAGGAGCCAGGGCGGGAGGAAGCGGCGACGCGTCACTGTGACGCTGCGATCCTCACCACGCCCTGGCTCCTTTCCCCCCCCCCTTGAGGAAAGAAGGAGAGGGAAAGGAGCCAGGGGCGTGGTGAGGATCGCAGCGCCACAGTGACGCGCCGCCGTCCCGCCCCTGGCTCTCTTCCCCACCCTTGGAAGGGAGGAGGAAGAGAGCCAGGGGCGGGGAGAAGCGATGACGTCACAGTGACGCGTCGTCCCTTCTCCCGCCCCTGGCCCTCTCCTCCTCCCTTCCAAGGGTGGGGAAGAGAGCCAGGGGCGGACGAGCGGCGACGCGTCACTGTGATGCTGCGATCCTCACCACGCCCTGGCTCCTTTCCCTCCCCCTTCTTTCCTCAAGCAGGGAGGGGAAAGGAGCCAGGGGCGTGGTGAGGATCGCAGCATCACAGTGACGCGTCGCTTCCTCCCGCCCCTGGCTCCTTTCCCTCCCTTGCCTGGAGCCCTGGCGAAGAGGTGTGCCGCGGAGGTGTGCCGCAGGTGTGCCGCGGCACACCTCCGGTTGCGGCGTGGCGGCGGCGTGGGGCGTGGCGACGGGCACGCGTCTTGGGTTATATAAGACGTACCCCGAAAGTAAGACGTAGGGGGACTTTTGGGGGGGGGAAGAAAGTAAGACGCTGTCTTACTTTCGGGGAAACACGGTATTGATCTTTCTACCTATCTACCTACCTATCATAGAGCTGGAAGAGACCTCGTGTGCCATCCAGTCCAACCCCCTGCCAAGAAGCAGGACAATCATGTTCAAAGCACCCCCAACAGATGGCCATCCAGCTTCTGTTTAAAAGCCTCCATAGAAGGAGACACCACCACAGTTCGGGATAGAGAGCTCCACTGCTGAACAGCTCTCACAGTCAGAAAGTTATTCCTAATGTTCAAGTGAAATCTCCTTTCCTGTAGTTTGAAGCCATTGCTCTGCATCCTAGTTTCCAGGGCAGCAGAAAAGAAGCCTGCTCCCTCCTCCCTATGACTTCACCTCATATATTTATACATGGCTATCATGTCTCCTCTCAGTCTTCTCTTCTGCAGGCTAAACATGCCCAGTTCTTTAAGCTGCTGCTCATTGGGCTTGTATCAATCAATTTATTTATTTATGGTATTTCTATGCCGCCCTTTCTCACCCTGAAGGGACTCAGAGTGGCTTACAAGTTATATGTACATACAATATATTATATTATTAGCATAGCAAAATATTAGTATTATAGTATTATATATTACTATTTTGTACTATACCACTTTACTGTAATATTATTACTAATATTACATGTAATATTATTACTAATATTACATGTAATATGAAATATAAAATTATTATATTGTGTTATTAGTATTATATTGTATTACTCTCCATTGCCCCCCCCCCCTTGTCACGGGGGAGAGGCTTGCGTACCCTAATGAAGTTGTGAGCTATGGTGGCGGTGGCATAGCCACCGGTAGGGCCTCCCAACCGAAAGGTCTGACAAAGAGCATCAACAGGTAGGATGGGCTCTCTAGCCTTTTTGGCAACCATCCTAAGAGAAGGAAAACTCTAATTTCAAACCCAGGCAGATGGTGCTCGTCTAACCCTGTAAGGTCAACCATATAGAGAAGGAAACTCAAATCAAACCTACGACCTGAGGACCTCGCTGCCACCGTCCCAGCTTGCTAGGCCCCGGGAGATGAACCTTTGGTTTAAAGGGTGAGGCCAGTTCTGTGCACGCTGCGCTCCACCAGAAAAATCCAGTGCACAGGCTCAAAGGACACATCCAACCTCCTTAGTCATCAACACGCTTGTAGAATCTTCCTAAGAATCTTCGTTCGCGAAGTAATGTCAGAGATTGTATTACATTACAATATTATCAATGTTATATGTGTAAACAATATATTATATTATTAGCATAGCACAATATTGGTATTATATTTTACTATACTGTACTAAACCACTAACTATTAGTATTAATAATATTACATGTAATATGAAATATAAAGTTATATTATTAGTATTATATTTATTACATTATAATATTATCAATATTATCTGTATACAATATATTATAATGTTACATGTAATATGAAATATAAAATTAATTGTGTTATTAGTGTTATATTGTATTACATTATAATATCAATATTATATGTGTATATAATATATTGTATTATCAGCACAACACAATATTAGTATTATATATTACTATATTGTACTATACTACTGTACTATAATATCATTAGTAATATTACATGTAATATAAATATATATAATTCTTATATTGTATTATTAGCATTATATTGTATTATATCATATTATTATCAATATTATATGTGTATAGAATATATTCTAATATTAGCACAGCACAATATTAGTATTATATATTACTACTGTATATTGTTACCTAGATCTACCTACCTACATATTTCTATCTGTCTACTTATCAACCTACCTATCTATTTCTATATTTATCCACCTCTATTTATCTATTTCTGTCTATCGATCTACCTATTGATTTACCGACGTATGAATCTGCCTATTTATTTCTATCTATCGATCTTTCTACCTATCTACCTACCTATATTATCTAGGTATCAATCTACTTATCTATATCTAGCTATTTCTATCTATCTTCCTATCTACCTACCTATCGCTCTACCTATCTAATTCTATCTATTAATTTCAATCCACCTATCTATTTCTATCTTTCTACTCAACAACCTACCTATATACCTTATTCTATCTATATTTCTATCTATTGACCTTCCTACTGATTTCCCAACTTATCGATCTGCCTATTTATCAATTTCTATCCATCTATCTACCTACCTATCAGTCCACCTACTTATATACCTACATATTGATCTACCTATCAATATCTATTTCTATTTATTTACTTACCTATCAATCTACCTACCTATCTATTTCTATCTATTTCTATTTATTTCTGTCTATTGATCCACCTATTGATTTACCAACCTATCAATCTGGCTATTTATCTATTTCTATCTATAGATCTTTCTACCTATCGATCTACCTACCTATTTACCTACATATTGATCTACATATATATATATATATCTGTCTTCCTACCTATTGATCTACCTACCTACTGATTTCTATCAGTTTTATCTAGCTAGCTATTTCTATCTATTTCTACCCACTTACCTACCCATTTATTTCTATCTACCTATCAAACTCCTGCTTTTTCTGTCTTCAGAAAGGTCATATTCAGTGTCTGAATGCAGATTAACTGCAATCATGTGGCAGTGTGGACTTGCAGTGTGGACAGCTCCCTTGCAATACTAGCAGTCCTGCGCTCAAGGCATTTATTGTCTGTGTTATCCAACAATGTCTGTACATTCCAAGTTCCAAAGTTTATTTTTCTTTTTTGGCCACAAGTTGATGACCCCTCTGGACGCAGCAGTACAGTCAGGGATAAGAAAAGCAGACTATGTTTAGGGCAGCTTTTCAAGCCTCCTATGTATGGAGTGAGCAGAATGGATCCTAAAAAGGGTTGCTCAGTCATGGATCCAGCTGCCGAACTACTCAACTGCCTTGGACCTTGAGGTAGAATAACTGAATCCATATCCACTGCCCATGTGCCAGTCTGTGACTAGGGGCTTCCAGATTTCATATTCCTGCCCCTGTCGCAACTCGGTAATTCCTATGGGACTTTCATTGGTTCTGTTTTATTTTTCTTGGAAGACACCTGTGTGTGAATTTGAGTTATGTGTGGAGATCTGTGCACAGCCAATCAACACACACTCTTCACAGTATGAGGTGCACATCCAGCGGCATTATTAACCCGATGACTAGTGGCAGCCTTCTTCCATCTTCACAACCATAGTAACATGTACCATGTTATCATCTGCCTACTCTGCCATTGAGGACTGTTGTCTGGTTCCACCACTGCACCCCCGCCACCCAGGGTAGCCCTCCTGGGAGCACAATACTCCAACTGTTTAATTGAGCATTAATTCATTATTTGATATTATATCTGGATTTTATATCCAGCTATGGGTTTGTAGTTTTAATTTGAGTCAAATTCTGTATACATATGTGTCATTTTATCATTACTCTTTTATGCAGTCTTTACCAAGGCACATATGTGCATCAGGAAAGCACTACAAGGAAAAACCCTGATTAGTGTGTGATTTCATCAAAAGGGGTTTTTTAACATTGTTTTAGTCATATGCTTTTGTACATTAGTTACTGTACGTATGATAAAAAGGTACAAATGAACTGAAAGCTTGGGGGGGAAATCAGCAAGCATTCAGTGTTCTAATTTCAGAATTAAATTTTGAGATTGACCTACATCTGAAGTCCAGCAGTGGAACATAGAACATAAAGTTAATAAATAACAAAGGAACAGAATACAGAGAAATTATTCATCCCTAATATCACACTAAATAGCCAAGGCAGATACAATGTGCTATGGTCAGGGTTTCCTGGAAGGCTTGAGCCCTGCTCCTCTATAAATTATGCAATGTTTCTGATTATTATTTTGTAGATTGCCTGTTTTTAGTCCTTGGGTTCCCAATGTCCTAAGAGCTAAAGAACAAAATTTATCTGCTCTAAATTGGGATTGGGTTCCACGCTTGATGATTGAACTGTCAATATCCAATTTAATATTGTAGGAAAACAACCCAAAGCAATGACTTTATGATAACAGAGGGAACAAGCTGTTGTAAGGGAAAATATGAGTTATTCCAAGGGAACATATTTAATCTTTTTAAAAGGAATCTTTCTGGTAGTTCAATAGGAGGCTGGTTATGTGGAAACTGTCGCAGCAGACACCAGTTCAGAAACAGAAACAGTTCTAAAGCCTCTTCTCAACTCATTACAGAGTTTATGGAACTATTATCACAGAACTACATTTTATATATAGTATCTTTTCAACCTTGTGGATGTTTTGCTACTTATTTGCAAAATTGGTTGTGTGTTTGGAAACAGTCATCCAGATTAAATATACTTGAATTGTAACTAAATTAAGAATGTCTCTCTAAAATGTGTGTTCCACTGCAGTAGGGTGAGGTGAGGTTAGGAATAAATTGTTTTTAACCTTGTTAATTTGTTCCTTTTACCTTTCCACGTTACCTTTATTAGATGTATAATGTTGCTTGAGATCACAATTTGCTGTCTTGTACATATTTCATTTTTTAAAATATATCTCATAAATATATCTCATAACTTCTCGGTGGTGGCCCCTCGGCTGTGGAACGCCCTACCTAGGGAAATAAGATCGCCCCCCTCCCTGTTGTCCTTCCGAAGGCAGGTGAAAACCTGGCTTTTCGAACAGGCTTTTCCGAGCACAGCATAGCTCTATGAATTTATGGAATGACCCGATAATGAATTGAATAGTAACACGGCATGGTTAACACTCACGATAATGTTTTAGGCTGTAAAGGTTTTTAATATTGTGTAATATTTTAAATGTTCATTTTATACTGTATATTAATTGCTTAATGCTTTTAGTTGATTTTAATTGTTATTGTGTTGTGACATTGAATTATTGCCAACTGTAAACTGCCCTGAGTCGCCCTTGTGCTGAGAAGGGCGGTATAAAAATGTCATAAATAAATAAATAATGTTTTTCAAAAAACACTGCTTAATACACAAAACACACAAGTGTTATCTTCTCAATTTTCTTTTGTATAAGAATGGTTTCCAATCTTTCAAAAAAATCTTTAGAATTGTGATGGCATGACATATTTTTTTGCTAAACAACTTGTCTATAAAAATAATATATGCCTAAAACATGTAGTTGCAACTCTGTTTACAAGTACAGGGGGAAATTGTCTTTTACATGAAAAAGCATATAACAAAACCTGGGGTGATTCCCCTGGCTTTTGAAGACATACTAATAACTCAGTCTCTAACACTGACCATAAAGTTTCTTAACATATATCTATGTGTGCCACTCTGAGTCCCCTTCAGGGTTGAGAAGGGTAGGAAATAAATATGGTAAATAAATAAAAAAATGTATGGGCCCTTGGTATCCACAGGATACCAAAATCTGTGTATGCTCAAATCCCTTTATATATAGTGGCATAGTAAATGCTGTCACTTATATAAAATGGCAAAACCAAGGTTTGCTTTGAGGGCAGGGGGTTATATGTGGTTGTCCATGCAAGCATGTGTGCTGTGAATAGTTGAATCCATGTATCTACACAGCTGAATAAAATCCCACATTATTTGCCTTGAACTGGAATATATGGCAGTGTGGACTCGGATATCCCAGGGCCCTTCCACACAGCCCATAACCCAGAATATCAAGGCAGACAATCCCATAATATCTGCTTTGAACTAGGTTATCTGAGTACACACTGCCATATATTCCAGTTCAAAGCAGATAATGTGGGATTTTATTCAGCTGTGTAGAAGAGCCCCTAGTTCAAAGATGATATTGTGGGATTTTCTGCCTTGATTTTCTGGACACCCTTCCACACAGCCCTATATCCCAAAATATCAAGGCAAAAAATCCCACATTTTCTGCTTTGAACTGGAATATATGGCAGTGTGGAATCTGATAACCCAGTTGAAAACAGATATTATGGGATTTTCTTTCTCAATATTCTGTGATATAGGGCTGTGTGGAAGGCCCCTCGGTTGTCTTTTAAGATTAATGGGAATATCATCTTCATTTGAGATAACCTCAGGGTTCTTTCTTTCTCAGTGATAGAAGAGATGAAAAATATAATACAGAAGGAAAATAAATGTTACTTTTTGTTTCTGACAGATTCGAGAAACCAGAATTAAGATGAACAGTCAAAGACAAGTTGCCATGCTTCGTTGCTGGAAATGTCAAAAATATATTGCTAATTTTGAAAGTCTTATGAAGGAGCAGACAACAGCACATTTATTTGAAGTAAGTAAAAATAAATAAAGAGGGTGGCCTTCTAGGCCATTGCAGGTAGTCCCCAAGCAACGAACAAGATAGATTCTGTAAATTTATTTTTAAGTTGAATTTGTAAGTTGGAACAGGTACAATTGACTATTGAGATTGGATATAGAATCTGAAGTCAATGGGTCAATTCAACTAGCCAAGAGGTCTGGTGTTGATTTTTTTTTGGTCTGCTCTAACAGGCACACTTTTCGTAGTCTGTCATTTGCCAAATTTCCCTTCTGAGGTGTAAATTTTTTTCGTTTCCTATTCTCTCACCCCGCTCTTAACTTTAAGTTGGATGCTTGTAATTTGGGGACTGCCTGTACTGTAAAATGTTCAAAATGTATGTGTGTGTATTTATATTGATACCAGATAACATTAAATTCTATACAACCAATAATATTATTATTAAAATCCATACAGATGATTAAACAAAGGTGAATAATGTGTATGAAAGCAGTTTATAGGTAACCATTTCAAATTATTTTAGAATATTTTAGAATGGAGTCATGATCACATTCTGACAGAATAATTTAAACAGATAATATTTTTATGATTATTTTTATTACCAATAGTAATTCAGAGACTTAAATCTCACAGTCTGTAAATTAAATGTAGGCAAGAATCATATACACACTTTAGAGTAAGTTTCCTTGAAAACAATTAACCTATAGAATTGCCTTGTTTCTTGTGAGTGCCTCAGCCTCTTTGCCAACTGAATTTAGGCTCAGTTTTAACCAAAGTTACTTTAACTAATGGCTGGTATCACATCGGAAATTCTGTGACCTCCTCCTGCAGAATTCTGGGGCTTGTAGTTTAGGGAAGAGGCCTTTAAAATGTTCAGTCAGAGAGGTCCTGGATCCCATCTAACTACAAGCCTCTGCCTACTGTTTAATTTCTAGTGTGATAAAGCCATATTCAAATGATAACTCAGAATTGCTTTCATACGCATGTGGCTTTAGTACATTTTGTCAAGACATCAAATTTACATTTCTATCCTGTTAAATAGTCTCACCTGATAGAACTAGAAGGCGTCTGTCTCAAATCAGTACTGAAGCAAGTGTAAATAGGGTTAATGTACTATTGATCTAAGGGCTTATCTACACTGGCACTATATATGGAGTTTAAAAATTTTTTATTTGCACTATATATGGTTTTGATCAGGTTGCTCTTAGATGCCAAGATAACATACGGTACATAGGCTTCCGGTTGGTAACATGGGATAAAACTGGTTAACACAATTTTATCCTGCATTAGGAGAAGTTAGAAAAAAATTCAAACTGGCCCACTGTCTGTATGGCCAAGTACTACCACTACCCCTTTCCCCTGTGCTCTGTGGCACAAGGAAAATTGGATTGGAGCACATTTGTGTTGTTGTGGCATCTGGCAGAGAACTCTGTAGAGTTCCTGGCTGTCACTGGGCACATTTAATGACATTAATAATAAAGTGATCGCTCCTTCTTTTCAGAGGTTGTACGGGTGCTTTTGTTGCAAAAGTGATAACAGTCCAAGTTATTTTCTAGTAATAAGGAACAACAGTTCAGGTAAGGGTGATCATCCAGTGTGGCCTCCCAACATAGTTGAGCTGTCTTCTAGGCTCTCCTCCCATTGCTGCCATGGCTCAGGGACAGAGCATATTAACAGCTCCATTGAATCCAAGACCAGTCTGAAACAAGAATACTCTGAAAAGCTTTGGATTTCATTGTACGTGTAGATGCACTCTACATCAGCTGAAGATAGCTTCATATTTAGATAACTTAGTATCATGACTCCTTTGATCAGAAAATCAGTCATATTTTTCAAGTATGAAGTTTGATTCTTTATTTTTAAAAATCCATTTGTGCAGTTGCTATCAGTTTGCACCATCAGTTAATCAGGCACTAGTTTCTACCTGCTTCCTGCTGACATCTTTTATGAGGGAAGAGTAAAGTGAAAATACACCACGCTGTTTCTTTATCTACAGTGAAACGCTATGTGTGTGAGAAAGGAAGATAATTGCTAGAGGTGAAAAAAAACTTAATATTTAGTCTTCTTTGTGTTAATGAATTTGTTGTAGATCTTTAAACCTTTGCAGTAAAATGTCTTAGCAGATTTGTCCCAATAACTCAAAATTCTATATCACGGGGGGGGGGGTATGTAATATAGAGGGGAAAATGCACAGTGATCAGTGGGAATGGGAAGTAATACAAGCTGAGTATCTAAAATATGTGGGACCAAAAGTGTTTGGGATCCCACATTTTTGGTATTTGGGGTTGTAGTTTGGTCCCCCCCCCTCCTTCAGAGTTGCATAAAACTACATAATGAGATATTTTAGAGATAGGGCCCAAGTCTAAACACAGAATTCATTTGTGCTTCATATACTGTGGCTCTGGCACTTCCCTGCCACTGTAGAAATAACCACTCAAAGGATGATAATATTCCATCAGTGAAAATGGCCAGATCTTCTGATGTCCTAATCAAAACCAATGGCGTGTTTTTGAACCAAGCTTTGTTTTCCTGCTCTTGAGGAAGCCCTACTTTTGTGGAGCTGAGGAGCCTATGACTGCCCCCTAGTGAGGTATTGTAGTTTTACAGGCCACATTCAGATCTTAAAAGTAATCTGCTTTTAAAATAAAATAGCCATGCAATACACTTTAGTATCTATCCTATGTTTCAGGTGTCTAGCTTTAAGACAAACCTATGCTCAAGGAGCCAACATTTATTTTCTTTGTATTATTTTTTACCTGATGACTTGAAGAGAAACCACTAGCTTTTCCAAACTTGTGAATAAGTTTTAAAATTTGGAATTTTAATTTTGACCAATATGTGTTTGTGTAATCGCCTTGATGGTGAAACAGATGTGCATGCTCAACCTATTAGAATTTAACTGTGTTGCCACCAGGGGCGGTCCTACAAGATAGGCCAAGTAGGCGGCCGCCTAGGGTGCCATCTGGGAAGGGGGCGCCATCCTGGCCCTGCCGATGTTCCTCAGACAGTGCTGCAGCTGCCTGCTTTTTGACCCTGGCCTTGTGCACTCCGACGCCGCTTCTGGGCATGCTGGAAGTTTTCACGCAGGCGCAGTTGCTCTGGAGCTGAAGTTGAGCGCAGGAGCAACTGCACATGCGCGAAAACCTCCGCGCATGCCCAGTAGCTCCCTTGCGCAGAAGCCTGTAAGCAAAGCACTCCCTATCGGGCAGGCAGGGAGTGCTTCCCCTCTCCCTTTGTCTCCACCGCGCGCGCGCGTTTGCAGGGAAGGAGAAAAGAATCAGTGAAGGAAGTGTAAGTGAAGGAATGAATGACGGGCTTTCCTCCTCCTCCTCCTCCTCCTCCTCTGTGACCTCTTCTCTCCCTCCTTCCTTTCTTCGGCTCTATTTCTGTCTAGACCTGAGGGGCCTGAGGCTATGAGGAGTTGTGGGAGTTGGAGGCCAAAACACCTAGAGGGAGGGAGGGCCCAAGTTTGCCCAGGCCGCGCTGCCTGTATTCGACCTCATTTGAACATTTTGGCTGTTTTTCTATTTACATTTACATTGGGATCCTAATTTTGGACTTATGGGAGACTCCTATGGATTATGAGTCAGGTGATAGGTAATATATTCTGATTTTGATGCATTTACATTGCATTTCTTGTTGCTTATTATACAGTTCTGCTTAATATTGTCATACAATATAATACAAATACAATATAACAATAGAATGATGATATATTTTATATTACATGTAATATTACAAACAATATTGCAGTATAGTGGTATTGTACAAAATAGTAATATATAATATTTTATTTTACTTTATTTTGGGTTATTTGAGTTTTATAGGAGTCATGAAAATATTTAGTAGAGGATAATTTTATTTAAATAAAAAAAATTATTATTTTATTATTTTATAATAATAATATAATAGAATGTTACATTATATTATAATGTCAATATATTATAATATAATTATATTGTAATGTAGTATAATATAATTATGATATAATATAGTATGAGTATGGTATAATATATTGTATATACATTGATACAATATAATACTACTAATGGTATTGTGATATTATAATTGTATATTTGTTTTACATGGGGGGCGGCAAAATAATGTTTTTTTGGGGGGGCACCAAAATAATGTTCGCCTACCATTTAAAATTACCTTAGACCGCCCCTGGTTGCCACACACACACACACACACACACATATGAGAGAGAGAGATGTTTTGTTACATTTCTATGTATAGCTTACCAGTAGCTTCATTGTTAAATTTCTTTTTCTTTTTCTGCATGGGTTTTAGCTTTGTGTAAAACTTGAGATTCCCAATTCACACATAAAATTTTCATTAGAGTGCATTTTGTAAAGCAAAGCATATTTCACAGTTGTGTTGTGGTTGTAGAAACTCTATAAAGTAAATATACCTTTCTTATTTTGTTTACTTTATTTTGTTAGGTGCATAATAAAAAGGCAAGACATACAATTAAAATATGTCAGAATAAAATTAACATGTTTGGATTTTAATTGAACAGCAACCTTGTTCTTCAGCTACCTCTCAGGACACCTGCAATGTTTGGCACATGAACATAGAAGCTCTTCCAGATTGGATGACTTGCATAATAGAAAAGGTAGGTTGTTTAGGAAAGTTTTAAAATTAAAAACAAAGTTACTGTAATTTCCAACTAGATTCAGATGATTATGTTTTAGAAATAAAATCAACATGTCATTTATGCTCCATTTGTAGAACATGTGATTATGTGGTTAGAAATGGGTTTATCTTTTGAATATATTTTTATTAATATTTTACCAAAAAGTATGGTAGGAACATGGGAAGGGGTAAGAATGTTAAGATTAGCATTAGTAAATTTATAACTCTTCACAATTATCTAATAAATCATCAAGAGAGAGGGGAGTGATATGATGTATTTTCTATATAAAAGAAGGGTCTTATTGCCCTTTATTTTTAAACCTAATTATTCTGTCTTCTTTAAACATCTTCTTGTATTTGATCTTGTTTCAAGTTTCTTTTCTTTTTCTCCTTAAAAGTTCTTCTTGATTGTTCCTGCTAAATTATTTCTTTTTAACTCTTATTTAGTCATGTTTATTGCCAAACTACAGTAATCTTAAAAATTATTAGTTAGATCTGTTTGTAAGTTAATGCTATGCATTCAAAATTTATTGTATATCATTATCATTTATCCCCCTTTTTTCACTGCACAGCCTTTCTATTAACTAATATTTCTTATATGAGGGCTTTGTCCATACTCTATATCAATAATTATGTTCTAAATCAACAAGTTTTTTAATCGCATTCTTCTTGATTTCTTATTCAGCCAATTTTTTTCTTTTCTCTTCCAATAGATGCCAAAGTTTTCGTTAGTTCCGTTACCCATAGTCTTTAGGAATTCTCCTTTCTTTAACATCTGCTTTTGCAAAGCCCTGTGCTAGCCATTCAAGAATAGGATCTCTCATTTTTCTTTACAGTCATTGTAGTCTCTTTCTTGAGCTTTTTATTTCCTGTGTTATATTCATCATTTACTTCAAAGGTCTGTACCGCCTGTGTCTCTTGCCTGATTCATATATTCCAACTCCTTTCATAGAGATTCGATTTGGCGTCTTCTTTTGGCTCCATATGTCTTCTGCAGTATCCCCCAACTTAATTTGAAGCTTCTCTGACTTTAAAGAAGAACAAGAGAGATCATATTCTTGAATGACTAGCATAGGACTTTGCTGTTTCATCTTGTTTTCCTCCTGTCTTCACTTTTTCTTTGCCAAAATGTATGAGACAAAGAAGTACTAAATTGGCAAAAATCAGGAATTATTGAAACAGTTTATGTTCCACGTTCTTTTTGTTTCTGTGTGTTGAGGAAGGTAACTGTTCATGGTGAATTACTGAAATTTGGGGATATTCTTCTCAACTGTGCAGGTGTCAAGGCTGTAAAATGCCTACATGTGTATGTTTTGTTTGTATCGATCCTACAACCAAACATGCCTCCAGGAGACTAATATATCCCGTTCTAGTGCATGAGGTTTAAAGCATTTTGAATTGTTTATAATAAATCTATTATTCTGAGATGTATTGTGACAGCTACTCTTCTAGGGGGGTTTATTCCACATAGATTATAGTATACATAGATTGTTTGAAGGCTGCCTATTAGAGCATCTAGTTAATGTAAATTTACAGTTACACTTACGATATAAAGGAACATTTTGAAGTATTTATGCTGAATAGCTATTATCAGATAGTTTAAAAAATTCCCATTCTCCAGTTTTAAAAACTACTAAATTTTATTTTTATTTATTTTGTCGTAAAACACTTCAATGTTTTCCTGTTATGTGGTAAAATAACATTTCTATTATAGATTCATATTTGCATTACATAGAAGGCTTTTTTCCCTCCTCATTGTCCATAGGCACAATGGAAAACAGGAAAATTGAACTGCCCATTCTGTGGGGACTGTCTGGGGAGCTTCAACTTCATCAATAATATGAAATGCTCCTGTGGCCAGTTTACAAATATCCATCTTTGCAAGAGACGAACTGATTGTCACATAATTTCTTCAGTTTTATCACCAATATCACAACTGAAGCATTTGTCACTTTGTGCAGTTCAGTGTGATTTTAACATGGAAATGCAACAGAGCACGGAAGGTGGAACTTTTAGAACTAAAAATCAAGGACATTCATATAGGGTGAAAACTAATGATAACCTGGGAAGATTAATGGAAGCACTTTGCCTAGAAGCAAAAGCAACTAACTTTGAGATGAATAGGAAAAAAATACACTTCAGAGTGTCTCATCCAAAAACAAATCATTCAGTTTCACTGGCTGTGAATGACAGATACCCTGTAAAAGCTTTTCATAGAAAATCAAAGAGTTTGGACTTGAACTTCAGAGGGAGGCTTGTCTTGCTCCCTGCTTTATGTGGGACGTCTGCAACAAATACATCTCTATTTTCTAGGCAAAATGAAACTCAGCCTTCTAACTCAAAGGATTGTTCACAGTTAAAGTCTAGCAGAACACATAATTATTTTCCTTTCTCACTTAAATCCGATACTGGTGAACTTCCACATACTTTTTCAGTTACTTCCTACAGTGTATTAGCACAAGAGGAGACTGGATTCAATCCTCATTTAGCAGTTTCCAAAAACTACCATGAAAACTCTGCCAGTGATCAGCAACTGTTCTTGTCTTCATCAGAAACAGAGAGGACTGCAGAAGAAGATTCTGTGGAAGAGTACATCACATCTCTTGGTTTTCTTCAGCCGTTGAGAACTGTTGACCAAAAATTGAACAAGAGAAAAAGAAATCGATTAAACATTTTGAGGAAAAAGCAAAGAAGGCAAGAAGGGTGGTTGCAAAAGCAGGTACATATTTTGAAATTGTATTACATAAAGACATGTGTTGCTATTAGCAAAGCAACTTTTGAATGAATCATATGATACATAATAATTCCTGAAGATGCTATTCAGGCTTTTAAACATAAAGACAAAGTGTGGTACTCGAGTTACTTGTCTGCTTTGATTTTCCATATGTTCAACACTTCTGTTTCTATAGTACAGCAGACTCTAAGGTAGCGATGTTACTGTAACAATCGTACATACATTCCAATATTGCATCAAGCATGAATTTCAAACTTGAGCCATTGTGTTTATATTATAATTTTTTGGTTGACTGAAAATCATAGTTTGCCAGTTTGGACATCATGAGAGTTCATAACTAGGCAAGCTTTGATGCAATGCCTCAATGAAATAATTAGCTCGAAGATTGCAATCTTCCCTAAACTTTTAAATTTACTGTGAAGTATGCTAGACATTTTAATCAGAAATCAGAGAAGGATTGTTTATATGCAGCTTTAAAAAATACTGTGTTTCTCCTAAGAAACAGAGCAGTGTTTTGCAACCTTCAGATATTTTCACCAAAGCAATAGGATGATTCTAGATTGGTCATAGTCATGGATTCTGAGTGTTGGTTCAAAGCATCAAATTCTAAGATTGAGAATCACTCATATAAAACATGCATAAAACCCTTTAGTCCAAAATTTTAGTTGCAGTTCATTCATTTTTCTTGATATAAAGCAAGCAGGAAAGACCTGATGTTCAGATTGCATCATGTAGTGTAAGAATAATTTTATCCTCATATATGAAATCATAGCTTCCTGTAACATACCCTTCCATGAACAAATACTGTGCGCTCTTGCTCTGTCCTCCAATTGTGGAAATTTGTAATTATGTTCAATTAGACATGTAACATCCAGCCAATTCCTTTAAGCCCTCCTGTTCTAAAATCTTGTTAGAGTAAAAAGGATTTTGCCTGCAGGCGCCACTCTAGTCTCTCTGGAAAGTAGGTTCCATAATCTAGGGGCAGCCACCACCAAGGCTTTCACTTGCTTCTCCACCAACTGTACTTTAGTCTAATTGAAAGGCTCTCCTGATGCTCTTGGGACCCATAGGGACATACAGAGAGATATGATCTGCCAGATAGCATAGACTTTTAAAGATCATAGCCAGCACTGTTTCTGTTTCACAGATGTATAGGTGCTTTTTGTCCTGACCCATCATACATTTCTAAAGTATACTTCAGCCTTTTATACAACAGAAAAAGCAATATCTGCTGTTTAGGGAAAGATAACAGTATCAAGGTGGCTACACTTTGTAGTAGTGTCCTTTTTCTTTTTCTACCTGATAGTCATGTGTGTTCTGAAAGTTGGAACTTGAAGTTTGTTTTTCAAATCCTTTTTCTACACACTTAACACAAACAAGCCAGATGGAAAAGCTGATGCTATCCCAGGGGAAAGAAAAAGGAATGGGGTGGGGGTGTCATAATGATTCAGGGGTGCCTCTGCCTTCCCATTCCTCCCAGGTAGTTCATTTTATTAGTTCTTGTTGAGCTTCACATTCTAAAATATATTTTGGTTGCTAGTGTGTATGTTATTTTCATTCCCTTTAAATATAAAAAGGACGTATCTAAAATCAGTTTCCATATTATTTAAAATTAATGCAATGTTATAATACTCTTCTCTCAAACAAAAGAATGTATTGGCAAATATTAACACAGAATGGCCCCATGAATTTTATGTGATATACTAAAACAGTAGAATTCAAGTTGTCTGCAATTTCTGAACTGCAGTTATATATTTTTGCAACTGATATTATAAGGAGATGCCCCAGTAGGCATGTAATATAAAAGTGTGATTCTTTTTTAACAGAAGGGGGCACCAGATTTCCTCTAGCACTGTAAATATTTTTATGAATGAACACGACATGGCACAGTGTGTTGTATTATTCCATTTTATATTTATACTCAAAATGGTTCTCAGTTACATAAGTAATATTGCAGCATAACAAAAGCAGAAAAAATCTAATGCACAAGGAGGAATAATAGAAGCCATACGTTTCTATAAAGGTTAATCAATGTCCAAATCTGAGTTTCCTTGTAAGTATCGTCTATATAACATTCTTTCTAATGTTGCAAGCACTGCTAGATCTTTTATCCATTGTACCACAGGTGGAGGAAAATTATCTCTCCAGCAATAAAGGATCAATTTTTAGCAGTTAAAAGGGTCTAAATTTAACTTCCAATGTCCATTTATGAATTTCCAAGTACCAGATAAATAATTTTAAAGAATGTGCATATCCCTGAATATTAAGGGACTTTCCAATTCCAAATGTACTTGTTTGATTTCATCGCCAAATGTGAATGTGTACATTTCAGTTGCCATTTAGTTGAAAGATGTAGTGTAGACTACTCCTGGAAAATTGAAAAAGGCAAAAACGCACAATTAACACCAATTCTATCCTCCCCACCATGGCACCACTTCTCCTAGCTGTTTTGAATGCCTAAGCAGGGGAATGGCATTGGTGGACAAGGGGCAGCTGGAACCCTGAGGCAGCATTGGTACTTTCTCCTCTGTGGAATGACTATTGACTTCCATGGACCATATCAAAATCCATAATTTTGTCCTCAAAGCCTGTTGTTGATTTATACAGTAAATAGAGGAATTTGATGTCTATCATAAACAGTTACCCCACAGACTCAGCTTTAAGCCCACTCATTTCTCCAGATCTTGTGTAGTACCCTTTATCAGCTTACCTTTATTAAAATGAATCATCTGGATAAAGAATAGTTTTTCCGTCCCCTGGGGACGTAAAAACTAAGGGAACCACATTTAGGGCCTGGGCCCACTGTTTAAGGAGCAGAGCTCTCAGTAGCATGGGACATACTTCCATCTTACTGTGGGGGCCCTAGTGCGCCTATTTAGATTTCCTAGTTACAAATAGTAACCAAGAAATGGCCTCTGCATATTTCATGTTGTTAAAAGGGGATTAAAAAGAAGAAAAAGGAGTTAGGAGTAAATACAGGCCCCAGGGGGGGAAATAGATGCAACAATTTCCCTTTTAAATAGGCTGCAAAGTTTTCCTGTACTTTTGAACGTCAAAAATTCTATTTTATAGAATCAGAAAAGAATTACTGGTCATACTAGAGGTTTTGTTCTAATTTTTGGTAGTCCATGCAGCCCTCGTGTGATTTCAGGACATAAAAATGGCCCCTGACCTACTACATTTATTAGTTATGTTTCATAGGAAACACAAAAACCCTTTGTGCTTTTTAAAGGACTCTACAAAATGTATAATATTCCCTCACCCATTATGAAAAGTCTACAAGAATCTGTTACTGATAAGAGAAAGGGAGTCATACTAGTTGATAATGAGGCCAAGACTTTGGTGAGAATTTTAAAAGGCATTTGAAAGACTTATTTCTGTAGCATATGGGGCTTCCCTCCTTTTTCCAATAATTTTTCCAAGATCGTCGGGACTCTTGACCTCATCCAGGCAGGTCATTGAGGTTCTCCTGTTTGATGTCCTGGGCCTCTTCAATGCTGGCACCGACAACAAATTAAAGGCCAAACAAGACTTTAAACTGTTGGCGGCAAAGTGATATCAAGAATCAATCTCAGGCGCAGAGTACACGCTGGTATCAACATACCAGATATGGCCAGCCGTACAGTCAATACCCATACTGTTAAACCCTTTGCCCTCTGCCAAGCCCGCAACAACAGCAACAACGCCGGTCCCAACAACTGCAGCGTTCCCGCTCTTGGTACGCATCGGGCAACAACCAATCTCGATGTTGCGTTAGACACCTCACAGGAGACGATACCGTCTCCTTCTCAGGAACAGATATCACCACCATACAGCCTCTCCCCACCCTACCTTCCATTCCCCGACCTCCCCACCTACTGTTTGGGGACCGTATGACATACTTAATTGATGCTTGGCGACTCATCACCTCAGATGCTTGGGTGCTCAAGGCTTTCAAAGGCGGAGTGCGTTAGATTTCGAAGAGCTCTCCCCGTCATCGTCAATACCGAGCCTTCTTTGCCAATCCTGAAAGAGGTTGACACCTTGCTTCAAAAAGGAGCAATGTTTCCCTCTCCAGCATGCTGCGACAGGCAGGAGTTCTTTTCACGGTACTTCATCATTCTGAAGCTCGATGGCTCTCTCCGCCTGATTCTCGACCTGAGAAACCTCAACTCCTTCATAAAAGCCCAAAAGTTCAGAATGGTGACAGTATCGTTCATACTTCCCCTTTTTCATGCAGGGGACTACTTTGCGTCAGTCTATCTCCAATAGGCGTACTTTCACCTTTCGATCTGTCGAGGTCACAGATGCTTCCTCTCCTTTCAAGTCAGTGGCCAGACCTACCAGTTCAACGTCCTTCCCTTCGGTCTGGTAACAGTGCCAATGACTTTTACGAAATGAATGGCGGTGGTGGCGGCCTACCCCTGGAAGCAGAAAATCCGGGTTTTTCTGTACCTGGATGACTGGTTGCTGGCATTGCAGTCTCCCACAGTCCTTAGGTTGCAGATACAAATGACGTTGGCTGTCCTCGAAAGCCTCAGCCTGCAATTAAATGTCGAAAAGTCGCACTAGACCCCAACGACCACCATAAAGTTTATCGGCACCATGTTCCAATCATGGGCTCAGATTGCCTCCCTTCTCGAGGTCAGGTTTCGAGTTCTTCAGCACAAAGTTTGATGGTGCAGAGTGGTCCGGACATCTACAGCCAAGCGCATTCAGGTGCTCCTCGACCACATGGCTTCTACGGTCATGATGACATCGCTAGCCAGGCTGCGATTTCGTCCCCTTCAACGATGGTTTCTCAACCACTTCAATCCGGCTCAAGACCACAACTCCAAAGTTGATGAGCCATATTTGCTGTTCCATTCGGACAGAGCGGTTCTCCGCATGGACATTTCTGCTGAAGGTGGTCTCTCCTTTTCATGTTAATGAGGACATTGTCCTTCCATCGTTTTTTCAGGCCCCATCCACTCCGACAGAAAGGAGACTGCATCTCCTTGACGTCAGTAGGGCCCTGTTGTTTTTATCAGGACAGAAACTCTCGATCCTGTAGGACTCCCAAGACTGTTCGTGGCCTACGCTCAGGACAAGCTGGGTCTACCAGTTTCGTCCCAGTGATTGTCTATTTGGATTGCCTCGACCATTGAACTATGTTACGAGCTGGCCCATCACCTGCCTCTGCTGGTTTTGTGGGCCCAGTTGACAAGAGCCATGGCAGCCTCAACTTATTTTCTTCAAGGCATCCCTTTGGACTCTATCTGCAAAACTGCTATTTGATCCAGCCCTTTGACTTTTGTTTCACATTATAGACTGGACACTAAGAACAGGAAAGACATGGCTTTTGGCAAGTCGGTTCTTTCCTCTTGCCCTCCGTGAACATGGTTCCCTGCGGGGAATGTCTTTCTTTAGCATTCCGGTTGTACCGGGATTACCGCCACATTGGCTGTAACCCCTCTGGTTATTCTTGTTAATGAAGTCGTTTTACTCCTGTTGTGGTCTTCTTTATGTGTCCCCCCTTCTTTTCATAGGGGGGCATAGCGTAGGCATCCCATGCCCGAGAGCTTCCTTCTATTGTTTTTTGTAATGTTTCTTGTTGCAACTGCCACAATGTTTGTTCGTAAATAACATTATGATTCCATGCCTTCTGAATGTATATGCTTGTCGGTACCGTGCCCATACCACAGGCACTGCTGTGTTTTTAAGTGTGATTTTTTCATAAGTTTGCTACCTCAATGTTGTGTGGGTATGCTTTTGTTCATATTGAACTGATTGCCCTCTTGGACTTAGGGGTGCTTCGCCCCATTAACACTGGGACAGTATGTCCTGTTCTTTATTGTTGTTGTTTTTCGCAATAAATCTGGATTTTGGTCCTTAAAGAAAGGTCGGTTTGTTCTTCCTGCTTACGGGACCTTAGCTTGATAGTCTCCACATGTATGCATTCAGAGACCACGAAGAAAAATGGTAGGTTACATACCTGTGACCATCTTTCTTCGAGTGTTGCTCTGTGAATTCACACAAACCTGTCCAGCCTCCCCTCTTACAAACTTCCTCCTTTCCTGCTGCCTTGCAGCGTAGGAACTGCAGAGTGTGTGCGCGGGACGCCTTTTATGCCCTGCCAGGGACTGGGCAGGGTTACTGCCAAAACTTGAAAAGTTTAAACTTGGGAAGTTTCCATTGGGGCCTGTGCTGGCGTGGTCACTTCACATGTGTGAATTCACAGAGCACCACCATTATTGGCTGAAGTGCCCAATAACCTACCATTATTGGCTGAAGTGCCCAAGACTGTGTATATATTCTGTTTCAAGTAGTTTCTGAATGTAATCTAAACCAAAAATATAAGGATGCAGCCCAGAATCAATAGTCATAAGTGGAAAATGGACCTGGTAAATCAGTTTAATTAATGTAAGGAACAAAAGGGCATGGAGTCAAAGAATACGTGGAAAGAACAGCAAGTTCCAAGCTCAGTACTTTTTCACTTGAAGGACAACACTTTCCTCTCCCTTGAGTATAAAGAAGTAAGTAAAGAAATGGACCAGCAATTGACTGCAAGAAACAAGCCTGAAGATTCACTTCCATGTCTACTGGAAATCATAGAAACTGATGAGTTGCAGTCAGTAAGCATTGG